>SJYQ01001633.1:430463-444353 GCA_006410935.1 Redunca redunca | reverse complement strand
TGACAATTTTTAATTCAATGAATCCAAGTAAAAATAGATACAATTAACCTAATCAAAGTTGATATTTTATATTGGGGTTCCTCCTAAATATTCTGGGCAAGTGACTTTTCTATTTGTCAATTTCATATAATTGTTGTTGTTCAGTCCCTAAGTCGTCCACCTCTTTGCAACCCCACGGACTGCAGCATGCCAGGCCTCCCTTCACTATCTCCAGGAGTTTGCTCAAATTCACATCCATTGAGTCAGTGATGTTATCTGACCATTTTTCTCTGCCACTCTCTTCTCCTCTTGCCTTTAATCAGCGTCTTTTCCAATGAGTCTGCTCTTCTTATAAGTAGCCAAAGTATTGGAGCTTCAGCATCAGTCCTTCCAATGAATATTCAGGGTTGACTTCCTTTAGGATGGACTGGTTTGATCTCCTTGCTATCCAAGGGACTCTCAAGAGTCTTCTCCAGCACTACTGTTCAAAAGCATCAATTCTCAAGCACTCAACCGTCTTTATGGAGAGCTCTCATATCTGTACATGACAACTGGAAAACCCATAGCTTTGACTATACAAACCTTTGTCAGCCAAGTAATGTCTCTGGTTTCTTATATGCTGTCTAGATTTGTCATAACTTTTCTTCCAAGGAGCAAGCATGTTTTAATTTCATGGCTGCAGTCATCATCACTTACAATGTTGCAAACATTAGACATGAGATACTGACACCACAGAGATATATACGATATAGTTCCCTACCTCAAAGAGACTGAAGTGCTAAACAAGTGAGATTAGTAAAGTAATACTTACTGTAAAGGTTTAAAAAGTATTGTTTGAGAAACAGTGTGTCTACAGAAGAAAGAAAAAGGCCTATCTAACTCAGGAGGACAGGAGAACTCATGTCAAACAAAGTTCAGCTCACTGAAGGAGAGAAAGGTGTTTCTAGATCAAGACAGAAAAGGAACAGATACTTTAGAAAACAAGATATGCAGTATTGTTGAGCAACAGTTTTATGTGGAGGAGTAGATGAATGTGAGGCTAGAAAGAGCAGACAAAAAGGAAATAATTTAGGGATCTGAATTTAATCTACAGACACGAAACTCTAAGCCCAAAATAATATTGAAGGTCTATGCAAAACAATGATAGAATCAGACCTATACTTTATAACTCTACTAAAGTGTGAGCTAACCACATGTTGTTGTTTGGTTAATTTTGTTTTATCTATTTATCCTAAGCCCCATCCCACCAGGCCAATGTTGGTAGTTAAACTGTTCCAGTCAAGAAGTGCTATGATTCCTCCTCTCATTATTCCTTCAGAAGAAAACACCCTTTCAGGACCTGAATAATCTTCTTAACCTCTTTGTAGGAAAAAATGAATGTCTCTAAACATTAAATCCAAGTCTCAGGAGAACAAAACACAAAAATTCCTCAATATATATTTTTTCTAATCTGAAGACTGAAAAGGAATTAATGGAAACCTCTTTAGAAAGAAAACACATAGCTAGTCTTGAATCTATTGAGTGGAAGGCAGATGACAGCTATGATTGCATTATTAGTTTCTAAAATGTTAGAGTTTTGACCTAAATGTTGAAACTTTAAAAAATTATGAAATTATGGTTGCATTCATACTCTAAATAAAATAAACTGTATACTATTACTCATATTCATAACTTAGGAAGTATACCTAGGAAGAGGTAAAATACAAGATTTTTCCTCATATCATTTTACAAGCATCTGTTAGAATGGATCTAAATAAATTAACTCCTATCTAAATTTACCTTAAAGATTACTCTTCTATTTAACATTTGCAAGTGACATTCTCATTATAAAAACAACAGCAATGTTTCCTAACAGTCAAACTACTGGTAAAGTGCTTTCAGGTAGAGATGCTATACGAAGGCCCAAAACACACTGAGATATTTCAGTTCCCACCAACTTAGACCAGACGTAAAAATATCAAAATGCATAAGCAATGCCAGAACTTTCTCTGGACACAGAACTCTAGAACACTGACAGAGCCTTTCTACATGCCTAGAGTTTTCAATCAACTTATCCTTTTGTATAATAAATGAGTGCGACTCTTTGTGATCCTATGGACTACAGTCCACCAGGCTTCTCTGTCCATGGGATTTTCCCCATAAGAATACTGGAGTGGGCTGCCATTTCATGCTCCTGGAAATCTTCCCAATCCAGGGATCAAACCCACATCTCCTGTGTCTCTTGCGTTGCAGGGGGATTCTTGACCACTGAACCACTGGGGAAGCCATAATAAATGGTAGAATTATTGCTAGGTATAAATTTCTAAATTTATGCTATGATTAACCTCCAGAATGTGACACTCTTGAAACTTATTCATTTCAATAATCCCAATGCACATTACTATAGTTTCAGCATGAAAATTGTTGACTTGCTGTGTATTTTAATATCTTATTCTGCAGCTAAATATATCTATTTCACTCTACCAAATTAAATATATTAAAGCATTATTGAGTTTCAATAAAGCTTAAGTGTAGGGTATTTTCTGGTTTGAAATAGCTGCAAATTTAACCTAATCAATGAAGAAAACATGTCAATTCATAGTTTCACCAACTTTTAAAAGTAAATCTATTATATCAGTAATACAGCTTGTTAATACCAGTGCCAGTTTCATTAGTATTTGCTGAGAAAAAAATCACTTTTGTCTTTATTATTTAAACAAAAATGCAACCATATCTATATGATAAACCTCATTAAAGTCAGTCAATTTCCTAAGACTTAATAAACTCCTGTTTTCGTGGATCTGAATGACTCATACAATAATTACTTTCCACACAGGGTCATTTTGGTAATATCTCATCACATGCTGTCTGGCCAAATTTGTTTCCTAATTGGATATTCCATGGCTCCGAGTAACTTTGAGAAAACAAGGTGAGGTCTCTGATGCAAATCAGCTTCTTGGCAGTACTCATTTGTTCTTTTATTGTTAGTCCATTTTAAGTTTGAAGGGCAAAAATTTCCTCTCTTCTAAAGGATTCCAAGATATACCTTAATTTGTAACCATGGACTTGTCAACTACCTTAAAATAAATATAGCAACCATTAGACTCCTGGAAGGGAAGACTAGGTTTATTTAGGTAATATCCTTTGTTAGACTATCTAAGTAATGATAGAATAAGACCTCCCAAACATATCACAAAAATTTACAAGGAAAGGGACAAATGAGTTGAACCTCCACTTCCTCTGGCACTTATGACAGGAAAGGAGGATGGAAAGCAGGATACTGAAGGGCAGAGTACATAGTATCCAGGCTAGGAGGCTGGTGTTGCAGAAAGATATCAGATGCTCAGTTACTCTCTGAGTCATAAGAAGAGTCTACTCAGAACTCAGGTTCTCCGGCTGTCTTGTTCTTTTCACTTGTCTTCATGCTCTGTGTTCTTTCTTCCATTTCTGTGTGACTATGTTAAATAAAACATAACACATTCAGCCCATCTCAGGCAACTCATATAGAATATTCATTAGGCAGAATGGTCAAGAATAAGAAGCCATACATTGTGAATAAGTCCTAGGAAGAAGTAGTCTGAATGAAGATTCCAGAATGCTGGGTGTGTTCTTTCACAGGCTCACAAAGCCAGAGCGGTAGTGGGAGACCAAACTGGTTGGAGTGCACTTTATAATAATTTTGGTTTTTAGGATATACAAGTATAAAGGAGTTTAACTCCTGCCATTGCTCACACTTATGTGTCTGAACATTCAATTTGACATTTCCACATAAACCTATATTCTCTCATTGTAATGACTTTAAAGAAAGTGGTGCCGGGGGCCAGCATAAGGAATCCCACCCATGACAAGGTCATGTGGCAAAGATCTGATGGGCAAGGTCGAGTCAGATCTCAGGGCTTCCCCCTGGTATTTCCTGAGCATGTACCCTAAAAAAAAACAAAGTCTGCTGGCCTTTGTACTCTGCTTTTCCACTCTTCTGACACACTCTGGAAAGTCACCTCAAGGCTTTAGTCTTCTGCATTTGAAAGGGTGTTTCAATCCAAAAACCTCTCTGATGGCTTTTTAGCCTGCCTGCAGGACTTGTACAGCTGCACATGTGATTGTTTGAGGCCTCCTGACTTCGGGAGGCACAGGAAGCTTAAAACATCCTAGGAATGTAGGGGGGCTTCCAAGGAGTCAAAATCATTAGAATAGGACTGATTAAAGGTTTCATTTGTTGAGCAAATACTTGCTGCCAAATTTTCATATCTTTTATTTTTAGATATAGTTGGTATATAGAAAAACAGGTAGTAGACCTGGTATTAGCAACATTAGATCTTTGAGTTAAGTACTTTCTTTGTTATAACCCACTGCACCTTTGTTCTACAGGAATGTAACTTTATTTTGTACTTTGAGGGTGATGCAGAGTAAAGAAAAAACACTTCTAGGGAAAAGGAGTTTTCTGGACAATTATGCAGGAAGAGAGCCATAAAAATGTTAACAGGCCTCTTGGCCAGAAGATAATGTAAACCACCTGAGACCTTTTGTATACAGGAGGGTATGCAAAAAGAAAGCCTTGTTTGTCTCAGTGAGGGTCAGGGCTGCTGCCCCTGCATGACTCTGCATATTCCACTATTTCTTTATGTACAAGTTGGGTATATAAGCTGATTTGGAAAAATAAAGATTTGGAGTCTTGCACCAACGCTGGGCTTCCCCATGTCTTTCTTTTCTTCCCTTTTTTGGCTGAATTCCCATCTGGAGCGGGGAGGCTCACCACATCTACTTACTTTCCCTGGCTGCTAAGACCCACATGAAAGGGAGCCTAAGGCAGGGCACCCTTCGATATTCAAGTGGGCGCCAGTGGCCTAACGTGGGTGGTGCAATCCTCTTGTCTCGAGGTTTTATTGGTTTTCCCCGTAAACCAAGTTACTCAGCCTCTTTTTCTCCACCTAAATTTCCTACTATACTGTTTCTTCCTAATCTAATCTTATATCTCTAACTACATAAGTTTTCCTCGCCTATCCGTCTCCCCTTCGAATCACCCTGGATCCACTGGGGCTGGACCCCGGCAAGGTGGGATACTAAAGAATACAAAAAGAGTTGTCGAATGGTAATTTCAATTTCCTTCAGTACAATCAGTCTTCATTATCATAATAGTCAACACATATTGAGAGTTCTTATTATAAAACCAGTATGTTTTCATAAACGTTCTATACATGTGCCAAATCCTGTAATCCTCAGGGAAATCCTTTCTATAAATGAAGTGAAACATACAGACATTAATTTGTGCAAGTTCACATAGGCAAGACTGGGATTCCAATCTAGGTAGTCAGCTTCTGTTTTAACTAGGAGAATAAATCTGGTAGGCAAAAGGAATTAGTGAGGCTATTTTTAAACATAGTTTATATCCCTGAGATATTGGGAGTTTCAACAGCCTTTTTTAATGACTAGAGACTATTTAAGCAATGGTAGCATAAATTTCTCTAGATTCTATCTATACCCAAGCACCTCCCCAGTGGCTCAGCAGCTAAAGAATCTGCCTGCAATGCCTGAGATGCAGGAGACATGGGTTCGATCCCTGGGTTGGGAAGATCCCCTGGAGGAGGGCATGGCAACCCATTCCAATATTCTTTCTGGGAAAACCCCATGGACAGAAAAGCCTGGTGGGCTACGGTCCATGGGGTCGCAGAGACAGACACGACTCAAATGACTGAGTACACATCTAAACCCAAGTTTAATGTAAGAGGATAGAGAATTTTATGTGTATATTCTTACATCACTAAGATAAATATGTACTAAACACAAAAGCTTCATGTTTTATCATGAAAAGCTGAAATTAGACTAGGAGGTCAGAGAAATTAAATTACATGTTTCACATAGATCTTAGAATATACCACCAAATTGTGTATGCAACTTACAAAATGTTTTTTGTGTTGTGGTAACAGTATATAGGAATATGTTAAGCCATATTTATGGTCTTTGCCTCTGCCACTGTTAAACATGAATAACGATCAAAGGCTTGATCTTTCCTATGGATAAATCACCAAATGCTTTAGAACTATAATTTATGTATGATTCCCCAGTTCTCCAGTGAACTACCTTAAGGAATAAAATTTTCTTCATTCTTGAGTGGAAAGACTATATGTAAACTTTGAATATTTAAAAAAAAAATATTCAACTGTGAAAAACAACCTAAGGTCTCGAGATCTTAAGAATAGTGTATTTAGTATAGTAGGCATGTAACACATATCATGGAATACTCTGTTGACTAAATGAATGACTGAATGAATAAATATATATTCAGCCTCTTTGCTAATATATCTCTGTGTTTAAAATAGGTATGTTTGTATGACGGTGTATATGCTTACAAGCTGTTTGATCACCATAACTAACTGCAAGGTAAATCTTATCATGAATCATAAAAATATGCAGTCTCTGTACACAGCCAGAATTCTAAACAAAAATAAAATAAAAACTCAGTTACTGAACATCAAAATCTGGAATAAATATATGCATATAAAAGTCTACTGAATTTAACAGCTCTTACTCAGTTTCTCAATATAAAACAACCAAATAACCAAAAGTTAAGATAAATGTCTATCATATTTTTAACATTTTAGATATGGAGAGAGGGGGAAAGTATAGCACCCCTCTTTGAAATAAAGCATTTCCTTTCTGGATACAGTTCTTTTGGTGGGGGATAATGTGTTTTCTTATTTTGTCTCTGAAGACTTTCTACATTTTATCAGCAGTGAGAACAAAAATGAATAAGTGAGCTTAATTTTACACAATCAGTTTAATTTTACACAAAAATTTCCTTTTTTAATTTCAACATATACTGCTTTTGTTCTTCTTCTTTTCTTGCTCAACCTTGTGATCAGTTCTGTTGGCAATGAATTACTCCTCCAAGATAACTTGAGAATTTAATTGAAGATAATTTTTAAAACTCAAGAATGCAGAAAGAGTAATTAAATAACATGCTAAGACAAGTAGATGAACTATGCAAGCAATCTTCTATCTGTGGCATTGGTGCACCAAGATTGAGGATTAGAACATCTTGTTTGGAACATGTGAGCGAGGAAATGCTTGTATTCACTATCGTGCACAAGCTTCACTCACAGTGATAAAACAGAAGAAAATGCAAAACACTGAGAAACTACTCAAGCTGTCTCTTGATATAAACCAACTAGCCATGCATAAAGAGAACACGGTTCAAATCAACATTTGAGCTTCAGCTTTACAATAAAAACAAAAGGCATTTTTTAATCCATATAAACATCTCTATAAATGGAAATGTTGTACTGGGCTAGAATTTTACTAAACGACACATAACAGATCAAATTTTAAGATATGATTATCCTTGAAGAATTACTTTATAAAAATAAGTACAGGAAACCTCATTTTAAAACAAACAAGCATAACTACACAAAAACAGCCATTGATACAGAGGAAAAACAGTTACTAAAGGAGAGCAGATGGGAGAGGAGAGGAACGGGGAGGGAGATTAGCAGTACAGTTTTCAGTTACAAAATAAATGAATCACAAATGTGAAGTGTGTATTGTGGGGAATATAGTCAACAGTTACGTATCTTCGTATGGGGACAGATGATAACTAGACTTAGGGATCATTTTGAAATGTATAGTACATGAAATCAGTATGTACCAGAAACTAACACATTGCTATAGGATTAATTAATACTTCAAAAACAAACTCATAGAAAGAGAGCTCAAATACGTGGTTACCATAAGCAGGTAGAGAGAGGGGTGAAAGAGGAATTGGATGAAAGTGGTCAAAAGGTACAAGCTTCCAGTTATAAATTAGTACTAAAAATGTGATGTACAACATGATAAATGATGTACAACATGATAATTAACATAGCTGTATGTTATATTGGAAAGTTGTTAAGACAGTAAATCCCAAGAGTTTTCATCAAAATATTTTTCTATTTCTTGAATGCTGTTATCTATTTAAATGATGGATGTTCATTTTATAGGGAGAAGGCAATGGCACCCCACTCCAGTACTCTGGCCTGGAAAATCCCATGGACAGAGGAGCCTGGTAGGCTGCAGTCCGTGGGGTCGCTAAGAGTGAGACACGACTGAGCGACTTGACTTTCGCTTTTCACTTTCATGCATTGGAGAAGGAAATGGCAACCCACTCCAGTGTTCTTGCCTGGGGAATCCCAGGGACAGGGGCTGCCGTCTATGGGGTCGCACAGAGTCAGACATGACTGAACTGACTTAGCAGCAGTTCATTTTATAATTGTGGTGACCATTTCATGTGTATGTTAAGTCAAATCACTGGGCTGTACACCTTAAACTTGAACAGTGTTGTATGTCAATTATATTTCAATAAAACTAGAAGAAAGCACAGTTAAAGTTGGGGAGCTCTAAGGAGGAGCTCTCACCACGGGTCACATCCTGTGGCAGGAAGAAAGACTCCCTCCTGACCTGGCAACAAGCGGGCCCACCACCTGCAGACAAAGAAGAGCCACCACCGCTTCCCCAAGTTCCTCCTGCTGCTAAGTCACTTCAGTCGTGTCCAACTCTGTGTGACCCCAGAGACGGCAGCCCACCAGGCTCCCTCGTCCCTGGGATTCTCCAGGCAAGAACACTGGAGTAGGTTGCCATTTCCTTCTCCAATGCATGAAAGTGAAAGGTGAAAGTGAAGTCACTCAGTCGTGTCCGACTCAGCGACCCCATGGACTGCAGCCTTCCAGGCTCCTCCATCCATGGGATTTTCCAGGCAAGAGTACTGGAGTGGGGTGCCATTGTCTTCCCCATAGTTTCCGCCTGATACCTACTAAAGGCTAACCTCCCATTTGTCTCCTCAGACTTGCTACAGTTTGCTACATTTTGGATGACCCAAATTGCAAATTTCTCTGATCTTCCCAAATAAATTTATTTTGCTGGTAAAATAACTGGCTCTTTTGTTTTTCAAGGTAAACAAACTTGAGGAATAGTTCTACACTGAAGCTTTCCCTGGCCCCTTTAGCACACACCACCTTTCTCTAACCTTCTCTCCTCTGGTTACACACCAGTCACCTCTCTCTGCCACATACACACACACACACACACATACACACACACACAAGCACGACTATAATATGCCTATACTAGAATTTCATTCCTAGATAGTTGTTTTGAGTTTGTATTTGATCATCCCATGATGGCACAATCCTCAGTACAAAGTGCAGAGCTGAGCATTAATCAGAAATCACATTAATTGACAAAAATTGATGTATCAATTATGGCTTCTGAAGAAGGCTGAGCGCTGAAGAATTGATGCTTTTGAACTGTGGTGTTGGAGAAGACTCTTGAGAGTCCCTTGGGCTGCAAGGAGATCCAACCGGTCCATTCTGAAGGAGATCAGCCCTGGGATTTCTTTGGAAGGAATGATGCTGAAGCTGAAACTCCAGTACTTTGGCCACCTCATGCGAAGAGTTGACTCATTGGAAAAGACTCTGATGCTGGGAGGGATTGGGGGCAGGAGGAGAAGGGGACGACAGAGGATGAGATGGCTGGATGGCATCACTGACTCGATGGACCTGAGTCTGAGTGAACTCCGGGAGATGGTGATGGACAGGGAGGCCTGGTGTGCTGCGGCTCACAGGGTCGCAAAGAGTCGGACACGACTGAGCGACTGAACTGAACTGAACTGAATCTTCTTATGGCAAATTTCTCCCAGAAAGAAGATATGCTAGCATAAGGTAAAATTAGTGGTTTCAGAAATGACTTTCTATTCTCTGTAATTATATTCTATAGCCTCCCTATAACTCTCCACATTATGCCTTCAGTATCCATGTCTTCAGTATCCATTCTATTAGAAGAGTAATATCTTTAACAACTTTTCCCCAATAATCTTTAAACATCCTGGTACAGCATTCAAACTAAACTAAATCCCCTCTCAGAGAGTTTTTTTCACAGCAGGACTCTGGTATGTCAACAGATTTAAATAATCAATGTATTCTGCCACATTCAATTCCCGGGCAATTTATATTTTGTTTATATCACTGTGTTCCTATTGGAATAAAATAGAAGCACCATCTAACACTGCTTATTCTTTTCTCTTCTTCCAAATTGCTACTTTTTAAACATTTATTTTGACCTTAGAAGACTCTGGCAGAAGACGAGCTTTATAGAGACAATAAAGTATAATAATGAGACCTAAGACTGACTTGACCAACCTCAAAATACTTTTGTTCTATAGATTTACAGCTTTTGTAATAATTTTGTTGCTGGGGATAGTTTGCTAAATATTTTATCTACAAACAGCCTGATTCACTTCTTGTAATAAATTTCCTCAGCTATTCTGGAAAACTCTAGCAATAAAAATGGAAGGTAATGAAGTTATGCCTATATAATAGCTTGAGACCATGAGAACTATTTATACCTAAGAAGAGAGAAACATAAATGCCTCAGTGGAGACACACACAAATTGAAAATCATGACACATAACTTCTAAGTTTAGAAAAACAAATATAATCCATATTAGCAGACGAATGCGTGCGTGTGTGTGCGTGTGAGTGTGCGTGTGTGTGCGTGTGAGCGTGCGTGTGTGTGCGCGTGAGTGTGTGTGTGAGTGTGCGTGAGTGTGCGTGTGCGCGTGCGTGTGTGCGTGTGTGTGTGCGTGTGAGCGTGCGTGTGTGTCTGTGTGTGTACCGTGTGCTCCGTCACTGTCATGTCCTACTCTTTGCAATCCTTTAAACTATAGTCTTCCTTGGTCCTCTGTCTGTGATATTTTTCAGGCAAGAGAACTGGAGTGGGTTGCTATTTCCTCCTTCAGGGGATCCTCCCAACCCAGGGATTCAACCCAAGTCTCCCGCGTCTCCTGCATTACAGGCAGACTCTCTACCACCGAGCCATCTGGGAAGCCCATTAGCAGACACCCCTTGATCTAATTGTTTGGTGCCTATAAGTGTGTGCTGGACTCAAAGCCAACACAATAAGGACTGGACCTCTTTACTGGTTCCTAAGCATCTTCAAAACGATTATGTTACCAAAGTAAAAGTTTATTCCAATTTCCTAGAGTATGCGTTTCCATAGAATCTCTTGAAAACCGCTTAATTTCTTCTCAAGCTTAAATAAGTTGCTTTTCTGATAAGTACCTTCAGAATGTGTGAAAGACGAACAATAATACTTATTTCCTATTATTACCTCAGTGGTGTGAAGGTTAATTAAAACACTGTTTGCTGACAACTTTGAAAAGTGCTATATAAACACACGGTATTACAACTCTGAGGAGTAAGAAAGTACCTTAGGGAAGTTTAAATCCTGGAAATTAATGATTCATCAGAAGGCCTGTAATAATAATTTTACTTAAAGTTATGTGATGGTGTGCAAGCACGGCCAAGAGGAGCTATGCCACGTCCAAGGTCAGGGGCGGCAGCTGGGGGGAGCTACCCCATGTCATAGGTCAGGGGCAGCAGCTGCGCTTTGCTGGAGCAGCCATGAAGAGACACCCTATGTTCTCTTGACTGACTTGAACTGATACAGGGTCACTGTTAACATCTTTCTAAAGAGGAACACCAGTACAGTTTATTAACGCATATATATGGAATTTAGAAAGATGATACATTTTTTAAATTGATCTTTTCCTAGTGCTTTCATTATTTTGAGGTTCCTTACCTTTAGCACCCAAGGCAATTACCATTTGGTTTTTCTTTTTGATGTTCATGACCTTAGTTCGATTTGTCCACATTAAACTCTTTCAAACTAAATCATAGGGAAAACCAAGGCAACACTGCTACTTACCTTAGAGATCCCCATCCACGGGTGTATGTTATTGCCGGGTTTAAAAATGCAAAGCCTGGGAAGAGGCTGGGAGTGGGCCAGGGATGAAAACATGAAGACAGGCTAGTGGAAAACTGCCTCTCCCCCCAATAATTTGACTAAAGTGTTTCAAATGTAACTCTGTGGCCACCAGTGTCATCCTCTTCCTTTCCCCTTAAACTCTTGATTGTCCCAAGTGACAGAACTGTAATTTCCATGGTAAAAGAAACTAGCCTAATACTTGAGGGATATACTGTTTATTTGATGGATCTGGGTTTATATCCAGTCCATGACACTTAGCTATATAGCATCGGGCAGCATGTTTATCTCTCATCTGTGAACTGGAGGTTAAAAACACTATTGATCCAATAGGGTAATTATAAGCATTTAATGAGGCAATGAATGTTGTGTTCTAGCACAGTGTCTGGCTTATAGTGAAATCAATGAAATTTTTAGCAAATTGTGCAAAAATGAAGTTCTAAGTTTTAATTTCCACATCTGTGTAAGTAAAAATAAATTATCCCTTAAAGTTTGAGAATTCAATGAGGTAATGCATGAAAGTATTTCACCTGGTGTAAGCTCTATAAAATGAGCTCAATAAATGTGAACTTTTAAAATACTGCACAAGTATAAAGTTAAAGTGGAAGCTCGCTTAACCTCTAATTAACTAATTGCCCAGATTAACCAAAAATTCTGTTCTTTGTGTAAAACATATCAATTGATGTTCAAAGTTTCCAAACACCATGGATAGTAACACACTTTGCAACTATGGTAACTGTAGGCCTTAGTTTGTCTGGAACCATCATAATTTTATTCTCAAAAGCTTCTAGGTGTGGTAGATAAATTATATGCCTACTATACAAACAGTGTGCCCATCACACCCTCCAGAAAATTTGTACACTCACCAAGTTTACAGAGCTGTTTTTGCAAGTTTTCCTTATTATTATAAACTCACAATCCAAAAAATTTTAGAAAAACTGATGAAAATGCTATATTTGTTTCATATATGCTTTATCTATACCTATAAAATGCTATAGAATTAAATATAATTTAATTAAAAATTTACATCAANACTTCTACAGCATTGGACATGAGAGAGGAAAAAAAAGATCAGAAGATGGGACTAGAGACTTTTTGAAAATGTAGCAACTTCAGCACTCTTTACTTTTCAAGTTTAAGTGCTTGTTCTCATTCACTGAAATTCAAGTAAAAATTGTAGAGAATGAAGAAAAGAAAACATTAAATTTGCCACTGTACTCATACTCACATACATACATTACCACTGCACCTCAAAATAACCTGGCAAGGAAATACTTTGTCTAAGTCCACTAATAAGCAACAGTCTGAATCACAAACCTCAATGTGTCTGAAGCTGAACGCCTTGCTCTCAGGAGCTAGAAAGTAGCTCCCCCCTTCCCATAATGAAGACACAGTATGTAAAGGCTGGCTGCTGCTGCTGCTAAATCGCTTCAGTCGTGTCTGACTGTGGGACCCCATAGATGGCAGACCACCAGGCTCCTCCATCCCTGGGATTCTCTAGGCGAGAACACTGGGGTGGATTGCCATGTTCTTCTCCGTAAAGGCTGGAGTGAGCAAGAAAATATAATTGTTAAGTCCAACTTAATTGTTAAGTGTTGCATGTTCTTTTAGCTGCACATCTCCCACTGACATCAGTGAAGCCAAAGGGCTTAATCTGTTAATTCTGGAAGATTGACAATATACAATTTTTTATACAAAAGAGTTAAGGATACTTAAGGATAGGAGTTAATAAGTAAAGGATACATCACTATGCTCTATGTCAGCATTCCATTGAGATAGATAGATAGATACGGGCTTCCCAGGTGGCTCTAGTGGTAAAGACCCCACCTGCCAATGGAGGAGACACCTTCAGGCCCTGGGTTGGGAAGATCCCCTGGAGGAGGGCTTGGCAGCCCACTCCAGTATTCTTGTCTGGAGAACCCCCATGGACAGAGGAGCCTGGCCAGCTACAGTCCATGGGGCCTCAAACAGTCAGATATGACTGAGTGCCTAAGCACACTGACAGATATATTTTTAATTGCGAAAGGAAAAAGTGAAGAGAGATTGAGTACATCCTGGTGATTTGTCTTCTGTTATCATTCTACTGAAAATTAAGTGCCTATATAATTCTGTTATAACACAGTAAAGGCATATATGTAATCC
>SJYQ01001633.1:396736-417742 GCA_006410935.1 Redunca redunca | reverse complement strand
TGAATTTATAGCAATAAAGCTCCAAACTGAGCTTCATTATGCAGACGCAATTCTCATCCAGATAAGGGCAACTTAGAGACATGATAATATTATTGAATATTTCATGTTAAAATACATTACCAGCATTTAATAGAAGAGAAATTTGCTTCTGTTGTTCATTTAAGAAGCATGAGAAGCCTTTTAAGCACTTACATGTTTCACTGGGCACTTATATTACTATGCAATCTGTTGCTATTTGTAAAATATTTATTTCACATCACTTCAGTTTGTTGATTCAGGTTTTATTTCCATGGAGAACTACAGAGAAGCTTTTCAAACACTTTCCAAAACTACCTTAAATCCTCCTTATCTGTGGAATACTTAAATTGTGTTGGTCTGGTGCAGGGAATTATTTCTCAGAAATCATGCTGGAAGAATTCTGAAGTGATACAAAAATCATAAGCCAGTGTGGTCTGAGAAAGGCTGGTAGAGCTGTTGATACACAGAGTAGGGCTTTGCCCTCAGAGAACGTGGAAAGATTCTGCTCTCAGTGTCCTGCTGATTCATTGTTTGACCTCTCTCAAGGACTCTTCCTTACTAGTTGTTGAAAATGAGCAAAAGATGTCAGCATCTTCTACATTCTTTAATGGCAAATTATAAATTAATAACCTTATCTTATGATACAAATCTGAAACTGAAATATTGCTAAGAAATGCAAAGCATTATCATTATTTATGCAAAATGTGATAAAAACCTGAATGTATTAATTTGAAGAAGTACGAGTAGTGTCTAGAGGGATGGCACAATGCAATGTGTCATTTGTTCTGAGATAAATTTACTTTCCATTTCTAAGATTCAAATGAGAGAAAGAACTTGAATATTTCACCCACAAACACACAACTCTACAATGCATCCAGGGATTTTGGAGTTGAATTTAATTCGCATTCAAATAAAGTTCAGGTTTTGCACATTTTCGCTTTGTTTTGTCCATGAAAGGCCCAGCTGCTCGCCCAGCTGCCTATCAGTCCTTCCAGATCATAGCTTTATTTGTGTGATTCTGTACTCCTGCTGTTCCCTTTGGAACTAAAAATTGTACATATATATTTTCTTTGTTTTAAGGTCATACGAAAAGCTTCTGACTCTATGAACATGAACATTATAAAGAAGACATTAAAGACTCTTAAACAAACATAAGGCACTTACAAGAATTCACCCTGATTGAGTTCTTAGGGCTTCCTTAACTGTTGAATGACCAATCATCTCAAGATAAAGAACTCAGCTTGTGCTCAAACACTAGATTTCTGTCATTCCATTTCACTCTCACGTCTCCATTGAATAACTTCAAGTTAAAAAACAAAATATATCACAAAAAATGTCAAGTTTCCAAGACCCATAACATTTGCCAGAATGAACAAAAGAACTCTGAGCTGTGGATAAGTGAAACAACAGACCAGGATCAAAAGAGCTTTCTCTGACTCTAAAGGATGCTAAGACCTGGGGAAACTATCTGGACATCCATTTACACATAACAGTTAAGGAAAAGAGGCTAGATGAATGTTTTTCAAATTGAACTCCAGAACATCTGAGTTCTGTGAAGGTATTTGAAAGGAAGGCTAAGGCAGAAAAAAAATGGAGAAAGAAAAGTTCAGATGGGTAGGATTTTTGCTCCCCTTTTCATTAGAATCACTCTGCAGTAATCTTTCTTTGGTTTAATAAAAATGTTTTCTATACATGCATTAAATAACTGGGTTATTTCTATAGTATTTTTTATATCTAAGAGTCAAACCAGAGGAAAATTGATGAATTTCAGACAAATCCTGATCAATATGTTCCTCAAACAGGTTACATCAAAGGGTTGCTTCTCCTTTGGTTTGTTTGTTTTTATTATGGTATTATGTACTTAATGTACAAATTTCAGCATGTCCACACAGCAAAATACATTCAGGAAATCCAANAATGTATATTCATAATGATTACAACAAATCCAAAATTATAGTATGAAATGTTGACTGCACATATTTTTAATACATTTTTGTCTTAGGGACAAACTTGACAAATCTAAATATCAAATTAATATTCCTTAGATCATAAACTACAAGCTCTGTACAAGCAGTTAATGATAAAGGTGAAATCAGGAGTTTAAATAATCAGATATCAAGAGAAATACAACATGAAAAAATAGTAGGAATTATGAAGCAGTGGAAGTGTTTAAATAAAGCACATCTCCAAACATCATATATAAGTATCAGCTCAATTTGATGATAGACTTAAACGTAAAAGCAAAAGTACACAATGTTTAGGGACCTCCCTATAGCTCAGATAGCAAAGAATTTGCCTGCAATGTAAGAGACCCAGGTTTGACCACTGGGTCAGGAAGATCCCTTTGAGAAGGAAATGGCAACCCACTCCAGCATTCTTGCCTGGAGAATCCCATGGACAGAGGAGCTCGGTGGTCCATGGGGTCACAGAGTCGGACACAACTAATACAGACACAAACACACAATTTCAAGAAAATACTTTTAAATTATCTTTGCAAAATTCTGTTAGACTCATCCTTAGACAGGACACAAACTAAGGAGTCTTAAAAATAGATAAAAATCTATCAGAAGTAAAAATCTTCTGTTTTCTCTTTTCATGGTAAAAACATGTCACAATAGGCAATAAACTATAAGAAAGTAATTATAAAATGCATTATTAAAGGACTTAATCCACAGTATGTAAAGAACTCTTATAACTCAGTAATATATGAAAACCAAGAGTACAATCTAAAAAAGAACAAAAAATTTGAACAGACACTTCATCAGACAAGAGATGAAAATGATGAACAGGAACATGAAAAGATGCTTAATATTATTAGCCATCAGGGAAATGCAAATTAAACCACAGTGAGATACTACTATATACAACTAATAGAATGGCTAAATTATTTTTTTTAAGTGAAATATAAAATTCTAACAAGGAAACTCTCAAACATTGCCTGGTGAGAGTGCAAAATGGTACTCCTTTGAAACCTGGTTGACAGTTTCTTATACGATTACAATCATATCTACCATGTGACCCAATAATTCATAGAGTAATTACCCAAGAGAAATGGAAACTTGTGTCAAAAAAGGCCTATATACATATTCTTCACTCATAATTGCCCCAAACTGGAAACAACCCAAACTTCCATCAGCAGATGAATGGATAATCAAATTGTGACAGATTCATACCGTGAAAACTTTACAGCAATACAAAGCAACAACAGTGATGAATCTCAAAAGCATCATGCTGACTGAAAGAAAGCAAGCTACACACTGTACGATTCTATTTATTGGACATACGGAATAGGGAAAGCAGTGATTTCCAAGTGGGGGATGACTGGGAGCAATGAAAGAAGTAAGACTGAATCCAAAGGGGCATCACACTTTGGAGTGATGGAAATCTTCCTATTTTAATTAAGGTGTTGCTTCCAAGTGTATACATTCACCAGAACTCATCAAACTTTGACCTGAAAAGAATGCGGTTTCATTCATTTCTGAAATGAATAAGCATATCTTTTCAAAAAACTGATCTACTCTATCTGTGGTTCAACAATAAAGAGCTATTTTTTTCAAGTCATTGGAAAAATATATGCATAGACAGAAAATTCATGGACTCTTTCATTTTATTCAGAACTTTTTCAGTATCACTTAAGAGAACCACGTGTGATCTGAACTTCCTTGAAAAGTCCTATGTGAAATTACAATAAGAAAAAAATTAAAATGAAAATAGAAATTAACACAGAGATACTGGTAAGGAGAAACTTAGAAAAACCATAAAACACTAAGTGCTGTGGCATATCGTGCATATTACAAGAGCAGTGGGGTTTTGCTGCTCCTGCTAAGTCGCTTCAGTCACGTCCGACTCTGTGCAACCCCATAGACGGCAGCCCACCAGGCTCCCCCATCCCTGGGATTCTCCAGGCAAGAACACTGGAGTGGGTTGCCATTTCCTCCTCCAATGCATGAAAGTGAAGTCGCTCAGTCATGTCCGACTCTTAGCGACCCCTGGACTACAGCCTACCAGGCTCTTCCGTCCATGGGATTGTCCAGGCAAGAGTACTGGAGTGGGGTGCCAGTGCCTTCTCCAGTGGGGCTTTAGGTAGCACAAATTCTTAGGACCTCTATCTTGATTAACTCTGGAGTGCCTCTCATGTCATACTCCCCTTCCTGTGGCCTTTCGTGGCTGCTGAAAATGGAAAAGCATCTTCTTAAGGGATTTACTATTCTTTCCCCTCAATTCTTAAGGAATTGCCAACAGGGCCCTCCTAGTCAAACCACAGTAACAGTAAGCTATCCAGATTAATTTGATTGGGGGGTGATAAATTTGGGAGGGCTACTCTATTAATGTATTTGCATGTTGCTCTACTGGTTGATTTTGGGGGGCACAGATAATATAGTTTGCTCCATTAAATAACTGCTGGTACAGTGTTTTGAGAAGTCCAAGGAATGACAGGATTGAGAAAAGCACAATGAAAATCTTACAAAGAAGCTTCTATTCTTTCCTTACAGTGATAGACGCTCAGCCGTGCCCAACTCTTTGCAACCCCATGGATTGTAGCCCACCCAGTTCCTCTGTTCATGGAATTCTCCAAGCAAGAATTCTGGAGTGGGTAGCTGTTCCCTTCTCTAGGAGATCTTCTCAACCCAGGGATCGAACCCAGGTCTCCAACCCAGGTCTCCCTCAAGGCGGGCAGATTCTTTATTGTCTGAGTTACTAGGGAGGCCCTTTCCTGACAGTATATGGACCTAAATGCCTGGAGGGCTAAACAGCTGTCTCCATTGATAATACCAAGGGAAAAAAGGCACACAGCTCTTCAGTTGCCCTGACATATGCTCACACATGAACAACAATACTGTACTTTGGGGAAGGTATTTGATATTTGATATTGGTCATGAAAATACAGACTTCCCAAGTGATTCAGAAAAAAAGGGGAATGTTTATCCCAGAATATATGAATCAAGATCACTCTGAAACTGCAAGATCACCACACCAGTGTGTAACCACACACACACACACACACACACACACACACACACACAAAAGTGGTAATTCCTAAAGTCTGGATTTCATGCATATAGTCAAATATTTGCCTTGAGTTTTGTTTTTGGTGTTTTTGTTTTTTTTGTTTTTTTTTCCTGAAGCTTTGGGTGAATCGTTTGCATTCATTCCACATTCTTCTCCTATGGAAATACTAGTACACAAAGCTCAGGAGATCTAAGTCCTTATTACCTCTGCAGTCTGACCAAATCAATTAACTGCAATGACACTCAAGTTTCTTTTTAAAAGGGTCTTTAAATGCTAAAAGATATCATTCTATTGGATNCAAAAACAGTTTAAAATTTCATCTTTGGGTTTTATATATATTAATAAATGTAGCATTAGTGAAAACTAAATATTTATCACATGTAAGTATATACATATAAATATACTTTGCTTATATATTTATCAATGTAATTAATGAGTTACATTAATTACTATTGAATAGGTTAGAGTAGAATAAGTGTATCCTATATGTTGTCAGTATAGTATGATCTAGATGATTCCTGATTTTTCTGAGCAACTGTAATTGTATTAATAGCTCTGTTTTGGAAGAATATTTAGTCAGCGTCACCTACACATATAGAACACAATTTTCTGTTGCACTGGACAGGGAATCAGCCTTGTCCTCCAGAGAAAACTGGTTGAGAGACATCTTCACATTTACTAATGGCATATTAGCAAATTATAACACTAAATTCCATACAATATCTAGCTTTTAGGAAGAGAAATTAGGGCTTCCCCAGTGGTTCAGTAGTAAAGAGTTCATCTGCAATTCAGGAAATGCAAAATACTAGAGTTCAATCCCTGGGTCAGGAAGATCCCCTGGGTCAGGAAGATCCCCTGGAGGAGGGCATAGCAGTCCACTCCAATATTCTTGCCTGGAGAATTCCATGCACAGACGAACCTGGCAGGTTACAGTCCATGAGTTCTAGAAGAGTTCAAATGCACAAGACTGAAGGGACTGAGCCCCCATGCAGAAAGAAAAACTATGTCTTAAACAAAGAATGATTCCTTTCTTCTATAACAAGAGTATGGAGTGGCGACTGCCGTGGCACAGAAGCTACCTCACATCCAAGGCAAGGAGCAGCAGCCGTGAGGAGCTACCTCACATCCAGGGTCACGAGTCGGGGCCATGAGGAGATACCCCACACCCAAGGTCAAGAGTGGAGACAGAGAGGAGCTACCCTACGTCCAAGAACAGGAGCAGCGGCCTTGCTTTCCTGGAGCAGCTGTGAAGAGATACCCCACATCCAAGATAAGAGAAACCCAAGACCAGGAAGCACTGAGAGAGGGCAACAGAGGGCAGACAGAATGAAACCACAATCACAGACAACTAGCCAATCTGATCATATGGACCACAGCCTTGTCTAACTCAATGAAACTAAGCCATGCCCTGTGGGGCCACCCAAGACGGACAGGTCGTGGTGGAGAGGTCTGACAGAATGTGGTCCACTGGAGAAGGGAATGGCAAACCACTTCAGTATTCTTGCCCTGAGAACCCCATGAACAGTATAAAAAGGCAAAAAGATAGGACACTGAAAGATGAACTCCCCAGGTCAGTAGGTGCCCAATATGCTACTGGAGATCAGTGGAGAAAAAACTCCAGAAAGAATGAAGGGATGGAGCCAAAGCAAAAACAACACCCAGTTGTGGATGTGACTGGTGATAGAAGCAAGGTCCGATGCTGTAAAGAGCAATATTGTACAGGAACCTGGAATGTCATCTCCATGAATCAAGGCAAATTGGAAGTGGTCAAACAGGAGATGGCAAAAGTGAAAGTCAACATGCCAGGAATCAGCGAACTAAAATGGAGTGGAATGGGCGAATTTAACTCAGATGACCATTACATCCCCTACTGTGGGCAGGAATCCCTTAGAAGAAATGGAGTAGCCATCATAGTCAACAACAGAGTCCGAAAGGCAGTACTTGGATGCAATCTCAAAAACGACAGAATGACCTCTGTTCATTTCCAAGGCAAACCATTCAATATCACAGTAGTACAAGTCTATGCCCCAACCAGTAATGCTGAAGAAGCTGAAGTTGAACGGTTTTATGAAGAACTACAAGACTTTTTAGAACTAACACCCAAAAAAGATGTCCTTTTCAGTACAGAGCACTGGAATGCAAAAGGAGGAAGGCAAGAAACACTTGGAGGAACAGGTAAACTTGACCTTGCAGTACAGAATGAAGCAGGGCAAAGGCTAAGAGAGTTCTGCCAAGAGAATGGACTGGTCATAGCAAACATCCTCATCCAACAACACAGAAGACTCCACACATGAACATCACCAGATGGTTGACACCGAAAACAGATTGATTATATTCTTTGCAGCCAAAGATGGAGAAACTCTATACAGTCAGCAAAAACAATACCGGGAGTGGACTGTGGTTCAGATCATGAACTCCACATTGCCAAATTCAGACTGAAATTGAAGAAAGTGGAGAAAACCACTAGACCATTCAGGTATTACCTAAATCAAATCCCTTATACAATGGAAAGAGAAATAGATTTAAGGGATTTGATCTGATACTGTGCCTGATAAACTGTGGATGGAGGTTTGCG
Source organism: Redunca redunca (assembly GCA_006410935.1). NCBI lineage: Eukaryota > Metazoa > Chordata > Mammalia > Artiodactyla > Bovidae > Redunca > Redunca redunca. Next base: position 410,139 of record SJYQ01001633.1, on the reverse strand, counting down.
ACACCGTATGGAAAACAGGGATCAAGACGATCCCCAAGAAAAAGAAAAGCAAAAAAGGCAAAATGGCTGTCTGAGGAGGCCTTACAAATAGCTGTGAAAAGAAGAGACATGAAAAGCAAAGTAGAAAAGGAGAGACATAAGCATCTGAATGCAGAGTTCCAAAGCATAGCAAGGAGAGACAAGCCTTCTTCAGCGATCAATGCAAAGAAATAGAGAAAAACAACAGAATGGGAAAGACTACAGATCTCTTCAAGAAAATGAGAGTTACCAAGGGAACATTTCACGCAAAGATGGGCTTGATAAAGGACAGAAATGGTATGGACCTAACAGAAGCAGAAGATATTAAGAAAAGCTGGCAAGAATACACAGAAGAACTGTACAAAAAAGGTCTTCACCACCAAGATAATCACGATGGTGTGATCACTCACCTAGAGCCAGACATCCTGGAATGTGATCCATCCTTAGGAAGCATCACTACGAACAAAGCTAGTGGAGGTGATGGCATTCCAGCGGAGCTATTTCAAATCCTGAAAGATGATGCTGTGAAAGTGCTGCACTCAATATGCCAGCAAATTTGGAAAACTCACAGTGGCCACAGGACTGGAGAAGGTCAGTTTTCATTCCAATCCCAAAGAAAGGCAATGCCAAAGAATGCTCAAACTACCGCACAATTGCACTCATCTCACATGCTAGTAAAGTAATGCTCAAAATTCTCCAAGCCAGGGTTTAGCAATACGTGAACCATGAAATTCCAAATGTTCAAGCTGGTTTTAGAAAGGACAGAGGAACCAGAGATCAAATTGCCAACACCTCCTGGATCATAGAAAAAGCAAGAGAGTTCCAGAGAAACATCTATTTCTGCTTTATTGACTATGCCAAAGTATTTGACTGTGTGGATCACAATAAACTGTCAAAAATTCTGAAAGAGATGGGAATACCAGACCACCTGACCTGCCTCTTGGGAAACCTGTATGCAGGTCAGGAATCAACAGTTAAAACTGGACAGGGAACAACAGACTGGTTCCAAATAGGAAAAAGGGTACATCAAGGCTGTATATTGTCACCCTGCTTATTTAACTTCTATGCAGAGTACATCATGAGAAACGCTGGGCTGGAAGAAGCACAAGCTGGAATCAAGATTGCCAGGAGAAATATCAATAACCTCAGATAAGCAGATGACACCACATTTATGGCAGAAAGTGAAGAAGAACTAAACAGCCTCTTGATGAAAGTTAAAGAGGTGAGTAAAAATGTTGGCTTAAAGCTCAACGTTTCGAAAACTAAGATCATGGCATCTGGTCCCATCACTTCATGGCAAATAGATGGGGAAACAGTGGAAACAGTGGCTGACTTTATTTTTGGGGGCTCCAAAGTCACTGCAGATGGTAATTGCAGCCATGAAATTAAAAGATGCTTACTCCTTGGGAGGAAAGTTTTTACCAATCTAGACAGCATATTAAAAAGCAGAGACATTACCTTGCCAACAAAGGTCCATCTAGTCAAGGCGATGGTTTTTCAGTGGTCATGTATGGATGTGAGAGTTGGACTGTGAAGAAGGCTGAGCACTGAAGAATTGATGCTTTTGAAGTGTGGTGTTGGAGAAGACTCTTGAGAGTCCCTTGGACTGCAAGGAGATCCAACCAGTCCATCCTAAAGGAGATCAGTCCTGGGTGTTCATTGGAAGGACTGATGCTGAGGCTGAAACTCCAATACTTTGGCCACCTCATGCGAAGAGTTGACGCATTTGAAAAGACCCTGATGCTGGGAAAGATTGAGGGCAGGAGGAGAAGGGGACGACAGAGGATGAGATGGTTGGATGGCATCACTGACTCAATGGACATGCGTCTGGGTAGACTCCAGGTGTTGGTGATAGACAGGGAGGCCTGGCTTGCTGTGGTTCATGGAGTCGCAAAGAGTCACACTCGACTGAGCAACTGAACTGAACCGAACTGATCATTTAAAATGAATGTTTCAACTGACAATTGTTATTTCAGTGGCAGTCTCATTTGCCATTTTTGATATGATACGTTTTCACATGCATTTAGGTATGTGGTTGGGACTGCAATCCCTAATGTCTACTCAAAAGTCAATCCAGCACAATCTAAGAGGGCAGTTTTACCTACTTTTATTTGATAAAATGACTATTACAATTAAAATTTTCACATTAATGAGAATGGTTAAGCTTAATATTACACAGTGTTCAGAGATTTGCCAATTCATTATGGGGCAGTTTCATAGGGTGGAACTGTTCTGGGAATACATAAGGGTAGGTGACATGTGATTTGTAAAAAAAAAAATAATAATACCTTGTTTCAGAGTTGTTCAGTTGATCTGTTATACCTTTTGAGGGTGCAGTTCTGAGTTTAAAAAAGCACCAATAGCAAAAATAATTAATTAATTCAGTATGTGAGCATAAAGAAACCTTCATTTCCACAAAAAGAGTATTTCTAAAAAAGAGAAAACTTGACTAGTTTCTTAAATCACCTTTTCTTCCTGAATGTAAGCGTACTCTTCCTTAAGAAACTAAAAGGACCAGAAATAAAGATTCCATATTGTCTGCTTTAATACCAATTTCCCAAAGCTTTAGGTGCAGTGCTAGCAGTTATGTGGGATTTTCCTTATTCTTAGCACCAGCAATGAAAATAAGAACAGAAAAGAAAAAATAAAAATTGCATATATATTCCTCTGCAGCCAAATTTAACAAGTCTTGAAATTGCTAGAAAATGAGATTTCATTCAAGAGGAAGAGATGGCATTTAAAACACCAAATCATCAAGTTCAAACTGCTTATCCTAGCAATGCAAACTGACAGCATATGCACACACATAATCAAATGGGAAATAATAATAGTACACCTCAATAGACTGCCCAGCACACAAAGTCAACGGCCCAAGGGATATGTCAAGAATAATTTCTTCACATGCATTGCTCCCATGCTGTGCTCTGTCACAGAGCGATTTCATCAATGGAGAGTATATGAAGCTCTCAGGCAACAAGACTAGATCTTTATTCACACCCAGCTTCTTTACGTGGGGAGAAGAAATCAGGTTACCTTCTTAAAACAAGCAGCTCTTTTCTTGGAGTTAGCACTGAAGGCTTTTTCTAAAAACCATACTTCTGTGTATGCATAGGAATCGAGAGGGAAGGAAAAGGAACTATTTTCCAAAAGTGAGTAGAGACAAAAGTATGTAGTGGGAGATTTGATCCTTTTACAGAGGAAAACTCTATCATTTGGAAGTTATTTCAAATATAATCATTAGATGCAAATTAGATAACTAGGGTGACATCTGCACTGGTTACAGACCTCTAATTTTGGAGAGCCCTAGTAGCTAGCCCAGAACACCACATCAGCAGCCAAAACAACCCTCAATAAAAGCTACAGCAATGCAAACGCTATCTGGACATTTCTTGAAGGCCTATATTTTTTAGAATTCTCCCCCAAAATATTTATTACCAATAACCAAAGAAAAGATTTCTAATTATAAATATGCTGTGCTTCATCACTCAGTCATGTCTGACTCTTTGCGACCCCATGGAGTGTAGCCTGCCAGATACCACTGTCCATGGTAATTCTCTAGGCAAGTATACTGGAGTCGGTTGCCATGCTCTCCACCAGGGGATCTTCCCAACCCAGGGACTGAACTCACATCTCCTGCATTGCGGGCAGATTCTTTACCATCTTAGCCATCAGGGAAACCCAAATATACTGGGTATATGTGCATATGTATATATATATAGATATATACACACACACACACACATTTCTTTTTTTTTAATTTTTATTTTTACTTTATTTTACTTTACAATACTGTATTGGTTTTGCCATACATTGACATGAATCCACCACGGGTGTACTTGCGTTCCCAAACATGAACCCCCTCCCACCTCCCTCCCCATAACATCTCTCTGGGTCATCCCTGTGCACCGGCCCCAAGCATCCTGTATCCTGCATCAGACATAGACTGGCGATTCATTTCTTACATAATAGTATACATGTTTCAACGCCATTCTCCCAAATCTTCCCACCCTCTCCCTCTCCCTCAGAGTCCAAAAGTCCGCTCTACACATCTGTGTCTCTTTTGCTGTCTCACATACAGGGTCATCATTACCATTTTTCTAAATTCCATATATATGTATTAGTATACTGTATTGGCACACACACACATTTCTAATTACACATACATACAGGTTAAATTATATATAGATATGTAATATATAACTATGTGCTTGTGTACATACTCAGTCGCTTAAGTCATGTCCAACTCTTTGCGACGCTATGGGCTAGGGCCCACCAGGCTCCTCTGTCCATGAGATTCTTCAGGCAAGAATACTAGAGTGGGTTCCCACGCCTTTCTCCAGGGGGTCTTCCCCACCCAGGGACCAAACCTGCATCTCCTGCGTCTCCTGCATTGGCAGGTGGGTTCTTTACCACTAGAACCACCTGGGAAGCCCAATTATATAATAGTATAATATATTAATTATAAAATAATATTATATAATAATTATATATACATATAGTTTAAATTTGGGCTTCCCTAGTGGCTCAGATGGTAAAGATTCTTCCTACAATGCAGCAGACCCGGGTTTGATCCCTGGGTCAGGAAGATTCCATGGAAAAGGGAATGGCTACCTGCTCCAGTATTTTTGCCTGGGGAATTCCATGGACAAGGAGCTTGGTGGACTATACAGTCCATGGGGTCACAAAGAGTCGGACAGGACTGAGTGACTAACACAGTTTATATACTATATATTTCTAATAGAATACATGCATATATGTCTATGTTGTTTTTAAGATCAAAGAGTTGTCTCTTAATGGAGCCAATTAGGGGACTACAGAAAAAATTAGGTTCTTATACCATGGTGAGCTTTCAGAGTTTTTAGAAAGCGGCATTGCCCATGGAACATGTCCCCTCCCATACAGGTTTATTGATAAAGGATCTTTTAATAGAGGAAAATGCCTTTGATTTTGCAAGATAATTTCTTTCAAATAGCAGTCCATGGAATGGAATGCTTTGATTTGAACTTTTCCCATATAATATAAAAATCTGTACCTAACACTTCCTCAGTGCAGGTCTTCACAGCTAGAGAAGAGCCCTGGGATGGAAGATGCCTCACTGAGTGCAAGCATGAAAGACAAACCCAGGAGCCAAGAGGGGAGATAAAGAATGCTGAGACACACCCAGCTTTCCCGAAGAATGTGCTGAATTGCTGAAAAAATCACCTTTAAGGGCAAATCATAAGCTCTCTAAGTGAAAATGATTAAAAGTGTTAAATCTAACTCCACGGAAAACAAACAAGCCAAAGAATGTACTTGGACACCTCCAACCACGAGTCAGACTAGATGTGGGGCTTCTGTGACCACCACTGTCATTTCCAAACATGGGAGGGGTTTTCCCTCCTTACTGTTGTTATATAAAATTGTTAAGGAGGGCCTATTATTTGTCCTTATTCATTTGTTTGAAACCTGCAAATATAGCCCCTCATAAAATCCCACTAGTAACTTTCCTTAAGATATCAAAGCAAGGACAATATTTACACATTCTGGGGACTGATCCTTATTCTTCACTGCCACGGTTACTGAGTAACTGATCTACTTAGCATCAACCATTCTTCAAGATCGTCTATATCTGCTACCTTATTTGCATATTATACTAGACCTTTATAGTACAAAAATATCCTCATTCTAAAATGAGGTGGATAAAATTTAACATTAGTAACTGGAATCCACATGGCTAGTGGGAAGACTGGAACCACAAATCAAATTCCAAAAATCCACACTCATTGTATGATGTGACATTCATAGAGTATATAGGGATCAGTACAATGCACTCCCCACAAAACAGGAACTGAAAGAAACAATACTAATAATCCAAGTACAATCGATTTGTTCTAGGGCCATCATCATATATATGTAGTTTACTTCTGAGCACAGTTTTGAAACATATCTAATTCATATATCAATTTAATACTCCTTGTGCAATGTATATATATGCATATAAGGAAAATGACAGAATAATTAACTTGTCTAAGGTCATACAAAGTAAATGGTAGAGCCAGTTTTCAAACCTGGGCAATATGATTCCAATCTCAAGAATCTTACCAGTAGCTTGCACTGCCCTTTACAGAGCATGTTCCAAGTTTAATGCCATGAAATTAAAACATGCTTACTCCTTGGAAGGAAAGTTATGAATAACCTAAATAGCATATTAAAAAGCAGAGACATTACTTTGCCAACAAAGGTCCATCTAGTCAAGGCTATGGTTTTTCCAGTGGTCATGTATGGATGTGAGAGTTGGACTGTGAAGAAAGCTGAGCACCAAAGAACTGATGCTTTTGAACTGTGGTGTTGGAGAAGACTCTTGACTTCTCCAAGTCCCCTTGGACTGCAACCAGTCCATTCTAAAGGAGATCAGTCCTGGGTGTTCTTTGGAAAGACTGATGTTACAGCTGAAACTCCAGTACTTTGGCTACCTCATGCAAAGAGTTGACTCATTGGAAAAGACCCTGATTCTGGGAGGGATTGGGGGCAGGAGGAGAAGGGGACGACAGAGGATGAGATGGCTGGATGGCATCACCTACTCGATGGACATGAGTTTGGGTAAACTCCAGGAGCTGGTGATGGACAGGGAGGCCTGGCGTGCTGAGATTCATGGGGTCACAGAGTCGGACACGACTGAGCGACTGAACTGAACTGAACTGATAATCCACTAATTCAACAGGCTTTGATCTAAGTGCCTCAGATGAAGCTAGAATCAAAACATATCAAGGTCCCTGACATCCAAGAGGCTGTATTCTAGTGGAGAAATCAGGAAACAGGCATTATCAGTAAGTAAAATATATGGCATGTCAATGCTTTGGATAAAAATATAAATAAGTGAAATACGAAAGTTTAGGTATATAAGAGGTGAAGATATGCTGTTTTAAATTTCTTACTATAGAGATGGCATTTAAAGAGAGAGCTGAAGGAGGTGATGGTAGTGGTTTAAATTTGGTGGTAGAAATGGAAAGAAATATCAAATTCCAGATATATTTTTGAAAGCAAAGCAAACAGAATTTCTTAGGGGCTTCCCAGTGGCAGTAGTGGTGAAGAACCTGACTCTCAATGCAGGAGTCATAGAAGTTGCTGGTTCATTCCCTGGGGTGGAAGATCCCCAGAAGGAGGTCATGGCAACCCACTCCACTATTCTTTCCTGGAGAATCCCATGGACAGAGGAGCCTGGAGGGCTATGGTCAGCAGGGTTTGCAAACAGTTGGATACAACTGAAGCGGCTTAGCACATACACATACATGCAAGAATAAGATATAGGGAGTGAAAAAAAAGGAGAGCTTAAACTTGATTCCAGTGTTTTGGAGTCATAGGATGAAATTGCCATATCTTGAGGTGGGGAATGCTTTTCACGTAGCTGTTTTAGGGCTTACCAGAATTTCACTGAGTCACGTGAAGTCTGTCCTGACGGCTATAAGGCAACATGGAAGAGATGTCCATTGCAGCAGCTGAATACAAGAATCTAGTTTGGAGAAGAAGACTATATGAATGAATGTATAGAATTTGACTTTTTTAGACTGGAAGAAATCACCTACAGAGGAAACTAGAGAAAGTGAAGCTCTGAGGACTGAGTTCCTGGAGACTCCACCATTAGGACATTGGGCAGAGGAGGAAACAGCAGAAGAGACCAAGAAGAACTGAGACGATCACTTGTGTCAAGCGCTGCTGGTAAGTGTTAGTGTTGCAAAGATTAATGATTTCACCTTAGTTAGAAGTCACAGGCGACCTTGAAAACAGCAGTCTCTGATATTGAGGGCTGAAAGCCTGAGAGCTGTAGGTTCAAGCATGACTGGTAAAATGGAGAAAGTAGAGAGAGAAAACAGATAACTCTTGAGAAAATTTTATGTAAAAGAGAGCAGAGAAATAAGGTGGTGGCAGGAAGAGAGCAGAGAAATAAGGTGGTGGCAGGAAGAAATTATAGTATGTCTCTATGCTGATAAAGATTATTCCTGGCTAAGAGAAAAAGCAATGATAATTAAGAGAGAAGGGAGAACTGCTGGGGTGGTGTCATTGAGAAGAGGAGGTGAGCTGGATTTATTGAAGAAGAGGAGAGACTGCTACCAGATGGGAAGAGGGAAAATCCACTCATGGAAACAGGAGGGAAAGCAAAGGATGAGGATATGGCCAAAAGATGCAGACAAGTACCCAGAAGCACATGTAGGTTTCTTCAAATTGCTACAATTTTCTCAATAATACATAAAGTGAATAAAATACAATATAAATATAATCACCACTAATAGAGACTGAGCATCAGCTGTGCAGCAGGCACAGGGCTGGGTCCATTAATTACGTGATAATACCTCTTTTAGTTTAGATACTATTCTTACATCACTGGGCTTCCCTGGTGGCTCAGCTGGTAAAGAATCCTCCTGCAGTGTGGGAGACCCGGGTTTGATCCCTGGGTTGGGAAGATCCCCTGGAGAAGGGAACAGCTACCCACTCCAGTATTCTGGCCTGGTCAATTCCATGAACTGAATAGTCCATGGGGTCGCAAAGAGTCAGACACAACTGAGTGACTTTCACTTCCACTTACATTACTATGGAGAAAGCTGATATCAGCAAGAAAACAATCCATATATTCAATTTCAAAAATATGTTTTTAATTCCACACAAACTAATATTTAGGGAAAGTCAAAATTAATAGAATAACAATATATATGAAGGAATAGCAGTTTTTAGAATCAAGTCAATTTTCTGTCAGCAAATTTATTCTTTTTTCTTTCATATTAAGAAGATAAGCCCCCCAAAATATCACAGGGATATGAACAGCGTTGAAAGAGGAGGAATAATTGCTCATTGTAAAAAGCTTTTCTAATAGAGTTTATTATGAAATCAAAAGAACATAAAAAGTAAAATAATATTTTCCATTATTATCTGATGCATTATCTGAAATGCTTAGTCTATTTTACTAACTTCTGTCAGGAAAAGAAAATTTTCTCTAAGATGGCTAAGTCACGTCAGTCGTGTCCGACTCTGTGTGACCCCATAGATGGCAGCACACCAGGCTCCGCCGTCCCTGGGATTCTCGATTAATCTCCAGTTAATAACAGGGCCACTCAGCCTTCTCAAATCTCTGTTAGATTTATGTTTTTAACTGAAGAGCAGAAGGAAAACATGCAGTGCATATTTTTACTTGAATATGTTTCTTGCAAATATCTTTCATGTCACACAGCTACAATTGCTCAGTTTAAAAATCAGAACAGTAAAAGGAATGTGATGATGGCAACCATAAAGAATATAAATTTTAGGATAAGCTGTAAGAGCAGACAAAGAGAAATAAGGTCCAAGTCTTTAATTTTCACCTTTTCCAAACTATTCGGGAAAATCTGGAAAAGAATTACTTTTACATGATGCATATTAAAACATAGAGCTCTCCAGATACTCTTATTTTCTGAAAGTAGCAGAGTCCTGCATAGAAACCTAATTTACTTTTCAATTCTTTATTCACATCACACAACATGAAACAGAAAATAAAAAACAAAGCAGGAAAGAGAAAGAAGACAATTGCAGAGTGGAAAATAAAGCTACCAGAGCTGTCCTTAGACCTGTGACCTCTGGGAAGTGACACGTTTCTTCAGTCAATAGTAAGAAAGAATGTTTGCTGAATAAATCAATCAATAAATGCCAAGCAGATATTTGGTACAGCATTTTGGGTTATTTTCCACCTACCTCTTTAGAAAATGACCTCTCTGAAGCTAACTGAATATATCCAAGAAAAATTAATTAACAGCCTGGCTTCTGACTCAGAATGACGAGTGTTTTACAAAGCAAAGATGCAAGAGGCCCATGCGACCTTGGACAAGCTGCTTAACCTCTCTGAGCTCTAATTTCCACATTCATTAAATAAGAAAAAAGATTATTACCTTGTAAAGGCTTTCCCAACCTCACTGTGATGATATATTTCTCTCTTTCACTTCATAATTTTAAAAGGTTCAGAAATATCCATGTCCATTCTTTAGGAACACCATCTCCTCGGCTACTTAGTCCCTTATATTATCACATGACACTGAATTTGAGAACAAAGTTTAATTAAACATTAGAGGAGGAAACAGCGGTGACTAAAATTTGGTTCTGATTATAGATACAAAAAATATTACTAATATTTGCATATTTTTGTTTAGCCTGTGTTTTCTGAGTATTCAACTGAAGACCATTTAAGGGCAAGAATGCCACCTGTTTTTTTAACCCTCCAACAGCTTCAAGAACAATTTGTTCTTGAATAGTGTTGTTTACCCATTCATCTTAGAAGCAATTATTTTAAAAACATATTTAGAATTGAGACTAAAGTTTACCATGACTAAGCCTTTAACTGCCCTTATCCATTCCAAAACAGCTGCTAATTTCATAAAGCCAGCAATTACAACTTCTCACTCCCCCAAGCCCTCATAGATTCTTACAAATGGATTATTAGCTTACTTCCATTCTAAACCAAAAAAGAGTGTTTTCATGAATCCAGTGTGGTTGTTTCAAGGCTGAGATGGTTTCGCTGGGCATGGATATTTAAGCATTTTTTTTTCTAAACTGAAATTCAAACTATCAGATAGTCACTTTACAGTAAATATCATCCCAAAGGAATACATGTCCTAGAAGGAAAGCAGGGAATATGACAGCAACTGTCACAATCCTTCTGCAATCAAGTTCAGGGTAACTCTGAAAATGAGAGCGTCACCTCCTGGAAAGAGTGCAAAAGTCTATAAAAGAGTGCAAAAGTCTATGAAGTCCAGAAAAACGGGAGTCCAAACCTTAGCCACTTACCCATGCATCTGTGAGCAGGTTACTTATTTATCTAAACCTCAGTTTCCTCACTTTAAGTGGGGCAATTACTATATATCTCGAGACACTGATGTGATGATCTAAAAGTAGATAAAGCCTGACACATATGAAACCCCACAAACAGTATTATCTCTTATGTAAAAGTGATCAGTCTCATAAAAAGTTCTGGAGACTCTGGAGAGACAGCATCTCCTGAACTTAATCCTTAATGCTCCCACCATACTCCCTCTTGCTCTATGGTTCCAGACAGCAGCCACTGAAGACAAACCATTCACTCTCCTCTGTGTTTTGATGGAAGCCAGAAACCATTGGTCCGGGGTGATTATTTGGACCTTTGTACACCCAGAGATAACTTCACCCTCTAAAATCTGTGAGTTATTGTAGGGGAGCCATGCTTATGTGAGGTCTGAGCAGCCATAACTGGAGCCACACTGCTAACTGTCTTGCAAGCTGTTAAGTGCAGTATTAAGACTTGCATTGCACCCCAGAAGGTCTAGGAGTATCTGAGAAGCTCCTCCATGGGACCCCATCAGATTTCAAGTCCTCTGTCTATTCACAGGTCTAAAGGAACAAAAAACCTATTGGGCTCTCTTCGCTGGCTGGCCAGCAATGACAGGATCCTAACAATCAGACCTGATGGCTACCAACAGGCATTGGAGCCCAGATACCTACAGAAGGGCTTTCAAGTAGATGATCCCAAACTGAAGGCTTTTACACAGTTCCCTGAGAAGAGTCTGCTCATGACTTGAAACTAATAAAAAAAAGCAGTAAGACCATATAAAGATATCCTTTGGGTCTTGAAAAATAATCGACTTTTAAAAAATCAGCAACAGAGGAAATGAAAGAGACAATGTTTAGGCAAAGATCAATGAACAGGAATATCTAAAAACATACAAAAGAGACAGGAATATTAAAAAGTCATGGGAGAACAGTTAAGAGTCTGAAGGAAAAATACAGGAGGCTGGATGTGCAAATAATAAGAATTTCAGATAAAAGGAAAGGAACAGATGGAAGAGAGAGAATAATCAAGCCAACAATAGACAAAATGTTTTTTGAACTGAAGAAACATTTGAGCCACAGATTGAAAAGATTTCACCACATCCCAGAAAGGACTAATAAAAAAAAATTTTTTTTATATGTACTCCAGTAAATTATTCTGAATTCTTAAAAATGAGTTAAATTCTTTTAACCTCCAAACAAAGTTACGTTCACAATAAAAAGAATTGGCGTAGCATTCAAATCATCTGAAATTCCAAAAGTTAAAAGAAACTCATATTCACAGCCTGCTGAGAATGGACAATAATCAATAACCCATATCCAGATGATCCTCCTGTCACCTGGGAAAAGAAAAGAAGTCTATCTCTGCATATCTGAGAGATTCTGAGATTATATCACTCACGTATTCCCATTTGAGGAAAATATGAGAAAGTATCAAACATCAACTGAGGAAGACTGTAGACCCTGGGATAGAAAAAGATGAAAAGAGGAGAGTAGTAAGCCAGGAACGTTGTTGAGCACACAGGGATGTGTGTACACATAAGGCACACAGCACACAGGGATGTGTGTACACATAAGGCACACAGCACACAGGGATGTGTGTACACATAAAGCACACAGCACACAGGGATGTGTGTATACATAAAGCACACAGCAACAGGGATGTGTGTACACATAAGGCACACAGCATGTGGGGACGATCTCCCTGAAGATGTAGATCACTGACATGTTGTATATATGCTCTTTCTTGAAAATATCTTAATGCAAAGCTTTTAGTTATAAAATATGCATATAAAAGTTATAAAGAACAATAAGAAAAAGAATATCCATGAACCACCTACTTGACCACTCCAAAAAACTCTAGGCCACAATACCTCTGCCTTACTGTACCAGCAGTGTCGTGTTAGTCGCTCAGTCAAGTCTGACGCTTTGTGATCCCATGGACTGTAGTCTACCAGGATTCTCTATGGGATTTTCCAGGCAAGAATGCTGGAGTGGGTTGTCATTCCCTTCTCCAGGAGATCTTCCCAACCCAGGAAATTGAACCCAGGTCTCCTGCATTGAAGACGGATACTTTACTGTCTGAACCACCAGCAGAGACCATTATATTTTTTTTGCTCTTTTTGGAATTTATGTTTTAAACAACATATGCGTATTTCTATACTTTTTTTTTTTTTGCTTTTCCTGTTAGACTATGCAACACTCTGAAACTTGCTTTTTATGCAGTAATATGCTCATTCAGTTCATGAACGTTTTTCTATAGATGATCTGCTTTCAGTGCAAGACATATCCATTGAACAAATTCATTGCATATTTTGTCTGTTTTTTGGCTGGAAAAACTTGGTTAGTAATGATGAACAATATTGATATAAACTATTTTATTTACATTTACTGGTGTAACAGTTTCTCTAGAGAACATAACAAGATAAATATTTTAATTTTATGTTAATATAATAAATATATGTTCTACAAGGTAATGCCAATTTCACTTTCTCCAGTAGTGTATATGTTTTCATTGAAAGTTGTCAAGATTTGACATTGTCAGTACTAATGAGTCTTAAAAGATAAAGTGATTCAAGAGAAAACAT
>SJYQ01001633.1:381005-394994 GCA_006410935.1 Redunca redunca | reverse complement strand
AACAGCACTGTTTATAATAGCCAGAACATGGAAACAACCTAGATGTCCATCAGCAGATGAATGGCTAAAAAAGCTGTGGTACATATACACAATGGAGTATTACTCAGCCATTAAAAAGAATACATTTGAATCAGTTCTAAGGAGATGGATGGAACTGGAGCCGATTATACAGAGTGAAGCAAGCCAGAAAGAAAAACACCAATACAGTATACTAACGCATATATATGGCATTTGTAATTTTTTAAAAAAATTATTTTGTATTGAAGTATAGTTAATAATATATTAGTACAGCAAAGTGATTCAATTACACATATACATGTATCTATTCTTTTTCAAATTCTTTTCCTATTTAGGGAAAATTTCAGAAATCTATTTTTGCAAATTCACAATACAATATCTCTATTGTATTGTGAGGGGAGAAAAAAAGAAAACCTCTTGCTTGTATTTTGATTCTGAAGTTTAGTCCTGTTCGTGTCCATTACAGGCCATTATTAGTACATTCTCCTGCCCTGGCTCATAAGAATCATGCTGATGCTAAGAAAGAGCATCTAGACATTTAAACATCTCCTCTAGGAGTGAGACTTTTTTTTAACCAACAGAATCCAACTTACTATATAGCTTAGTTATTTTAAATCTACTTTTCCTTCCCCAAAGTAACTCCCACACTCATATTTATTGTTTATGACAGTTTAATTTCATAGATAAGTAAAAAGAAAAACAAGTTCATTAATCTAACTCATATTTGAATGTGACTTAACTAAATTTTTAATTTGAAACAGAATGAAAAACTCACAAAATATGATGGATAACATGTAAAGCAGTAAACCAAAATGAGAGTTTTTCGGACACTTTGACTTAGAGATTCAAAACCAGCTATAAACACACGTATTTTAGTATCAGATATCACTAAACAAAAAAAATCTAAAATTTAAAAATAAAATTGTAGATGGCAGCCAGTTTTGACTCTTCCCTCTTTTTGTACCCTACAGCCAATCTGTCAACAAAAATGATGGGTTCTTGTTCCTAAATATTTTGCAGGCATTATTAATTTATTTAATAAATATATAGAGAATATTTAATAAATATCAGACACTGTTTTGGCAGCAATGACATAATAGTGAGCAAAACAGACTAAGTCTTGCCCTCTTGAGCATGTGTTCTATGATGCAATATTGCTATCGGAAAAATAAATCAGGACAAGGAAATGTTAGAGAATATTTCAGATAGGGGATTACAACACATGGAGGTAACATTTGATCAAAGCATAAGTGATGCGTAGAACTGAGCCTTCCTCAAGGTGTGTGCAAAGGACCTAGGATCCTCTTGTATCAACAGTTACATTTAGTATTTCCTTTATTTATAACTTTGCTTGTAACTAAAATGCCCACCACCCTCTCTGCTGCCTTTTGGAATCCAACCAGTTCCTTGCACGTTTCCAGGACCCAGTCTCAGAAAAATCCAGTCTATACTCAACTTCTGTCATTCATGGCCAGTTCTCTCGCTTCCTGTGACCTGCATCAAATATCACTGCACTTAGAATCTAAAAGAGAAATGAAGTGAAACTTTTAGAACCTCTAATATGAGCCATATCCCTGCCCATAACCTTTTATATATTATCTCACTTAACAGTCATGCTACTTCTGCTTCTGCTACTGCTAAGTCACTTCAGTCGTGCCTGACTCTGTGCAGCCCCATAGACGGCAGCCCACCAGGCTCCCCCGTCCCTGGGACTCTCCAGGCAAGAACACTGGAGTGGGTTGCCATTTCCTTCTCCAATGCATGAAAGTGAAAAGTGAAAGTGAAGTCACTCAATCGTGTCCGACTCTTAGCGACCCCATGGACTGCAGCCCTCCAGGCTCCTCCAGCCATGGGATTTTCCAGGCCAGAGTACTGGAGTGGGGTGCCATTACCTTCTCCAATGCTACTTCTAGAAGGTAGCTATTACTGTTCATTTTTACAGATGTGGGAACTCACCTAAGAGATTCTGACCACACAGAGATTCTGACCACAAAGCCAAAATCCATATTCAGTTTTATACAATTTCATATATTTATTTTAATTAATTTATTTACTTTTGCTCCTACATAAAAACAGTTTGCCCCATGTCTTTGTTTCCAAGTGAAGGAGGTAGATGATTTTCAGTGCTTCTGCCTAGAATTCTGTTAGGTTTCTTCTCTGCATATCAAAATTTTCAGAGCCCAGCATGCTACAATGCTTTTTCAAATAGTTAAGACAGTATTGATCTCTTCTTGAATTCCTGGTACTCTTGGAATCAGAATTGCACAGACTGGAACCTGTTTATTTCTCTGCTTGTGTGGTTCTTAATCCTTTTTTCTAAACAAAATTATTGAAAAATCTAATGTGAGCTCTAGATACCCTCCTCCGAAAAATAATGAATACAATTACACTATTGTGTTTTCCTGAAGCTCATCCTTTGGACTTCCGGCTTTGAATGCATTTATTTAAACCACACAAGAAAATTACATGCTCCTTGAGAACAGCAACTATGATTTATTTTCTCTTGAGTTCCCTGCAGTGCCTGGCACAGTGCTGAATAAATATACTAAGTGATGTACCTGTCAAAGAATCTTGTGCTATAGAGTATGCCAAGTGATAGGTTTTCACCATAAGCTCATCTAATTCCAGTTTGCAAAATAAGAAAGTTGGATGTATTTTGCAGAACCAAAAGACCAGGAGATTACAATTTCTAAAAGGGAGCACAATAGAGTTCATCTCTACCATTTCAAGGTCATTGAGCTGTGAATTCTCAACCTGACTGCAGAATCCGGATTTTTTTCCTTTTATTTTTAAATTAATTTTTATTGGAGTATAGTTGACTTACAATAATGTTAGTTTATGCTGTACAGCAAAATGAACTTATTGTAAATAAATATATATCCACTCACTTTTAGATTCTATTCCCATACAGCTCATTACAGAATATTGAGTAGAGTTCCCTATGCTATACAGTAGGTCATTAGTTATTTATTTATATACAGTAGTGTGTATATGTCAATCCCAATCACCCAGTTTATCTCCCCCAATCCCTGCTTATCCTTTGGTAAGCATAGGTTTGTTTTCTACATCTGTGATTCTGTTTCTGTTTCATAACATATTTTTAAGATTCCACATAAAAGTGATATCATATGATATTTGTCCTTGTCTGACTTACTTCACTTAGTATGACAATCTCAATGTCCGTCCATCTTGCTGCAAATGGCACTACTTCATTCTTTTTTATGGAAGAGTAATATTCTCTCTCTCTCTCTCTCTCTCTGTGTATATATATATATCTCTCTCTCACATCTTCTTCTTTATCCATTCCTCCACTGAAGGACATTTAGGTTGCTTCCACATCCTGGCTATTGGAAATAGTGTTGCAGTGAACCATGGGATAACACATATCTTTTCCAATTATGGTTTTCCCTGGATGTATACCCAGGAGTAAGACTGCAGAAGTATATGGTAGCTCTGTCTGCAGTTTCTTAAGAAACCTCCATACTGTTCTCCATGGTGGCTGTACCAATGTACATTCCCAGAAACAGTGTAGGAGGGTTCCCTTTTCTCCACAACATTTCTAGCATTTCTTGTTTATAGATTTTGTTTGATGATGGCTATTCTTGACTGCTGTGAAGTGATACCTCATTGTAGTTTTGTATTTCTCTGATAATTAGTGATGTTGAGCATCTTTTCATGTGCCTCTTGGCCATCTGTATGCCCACCTATCCCTCCATTTCCCTTCCGACATTCCTCTTAAGCAGGAATCCATATTATAGACATACAGAAGCAGGGCTCAAATGGGACTCACATTCCCTGCCTTAAAGATAGCATCAGACATATAGTTCCTCATTATTGGAGGAAGTCCTCCTATTGTTGGACTTGCTCATTATAAAATAATAATGAAGCAAAAGGAAATATTATTAGGTTTCAAAATCAAACTATAAAGGCAGCTACTAAAAATCACTGTTAGGAAGTCTTCCAATTCACATAATATCATTTTCTTATTCAGTTTCAAATGAAATGAACATTCTCAGGGAACTGGCTGACTATACATATTCCAGCAGGAGAAAATACTGCAAGAGCAAACCAACATTTAGAAACAGTCAAATAAGCACAGTAGGAACAAAAGACAAAACACAATATTTCATCCTAAAATTTAGATCACTAGATAACAAAACGATATTTAAAAGTGGAACAAAACAGTAATGAATGTAGGAAAAGTTAAGCTGCAAGATGGCCCTGTTCCTAACATTCTCTGTCTTGGCAACCTCAGTCCAAATTCTGCACCCACTGCTTAGCAGACCCCACATACTGACCCCTATACACATGTCTCCAGTTCACGGTTGATGAACTTTTCCCTGCAGCCCATCCACTGCCAAATAAACAACTTTACTTTAAATTATCTAACAGTAATAGATGGCATCTTACTTGCTTCGGCTGTAATTTCCAGCCTTTACAATTGCTCTCCCGAAAATTCCATTCACATAGCAACACATTTTTTCTTCTGTTTTGGGCACATTTACTCCATGACTCTCATTATCACTGGTAATTGGGCTTTTTAATTTTTTTTTTTTTTTGCATTGCACTTTCTTTCTTTTTAAGAAGAAGAAAAACAGAAAGAAATAACTTCCAGATTTAATTACACATTTGTCTCCATACATTGAGAAGTTTCTGGGTGGAAAGGCTTAATGTTTTTCCAAACCAGAAGGTTTGCTTTTGAATTCATTTTGCCTGCTCCTTTCAAAACATACAAAGGGGAAAGTCTGGGGAAGAAACAAGCTGCCTTATCAACAGGCTGGCCCTGCACTGCTTTTATTATCATGACTGCAGCCACCAACAGGACGGTAGACGCTGTACATACGCTACCCATAGCAACTGCCCCCCTCCCCAAAAAACTGTAATGCTGATACTTCTGTGCAATTGTTAGAATCATGGATAGTCTTGGGAGCTTTCCGAACCAGGGGTCGAACCCACGGCCCCTGCACTGGCAGGTGGCTTCTTAGGCACTGGATCACCAGGGAAACTCCCTCATCAGCTGTTCATGAAGATCATATGAGTTAATATTTAGAAGTGTTTAAAACAATGTGTTACATAATTTAGGGCAATTAAGCTGGGCTTAACACACCACCAATTGAAAAGTACCCCCGGAGCTGCACAGTCCAGCAGCCCAGTATAGTGACCAACGTGTGTCAGTTACTCGTCCAGTCCTTGCCGACCTCACTGCACGGTGCACTCTTCAAAACAGGCCCTGTCCTTCATCCTTGGACCTCCGCCCAAGGAAAGTCCTGCAAAGGCAGATGCTAACATTGTCAGAGAGTGTCACAAAATCTCTGAGAACTAATAGATAGAGAAGATGATTAGTATTCTCTGTAGACAAATCAGGAGGCTGAATCTCAGAAAGGATAAGTGACTTAATCAAGAACTTTCACTTAAATGATCATTGGCCATTTCTGAACACCTATGGTGTGCCAGACTCCAAGGGCACAGCCAAGGGTAACGCACAACAATTACTGCAGAGGAGCTAACATCCCACTGGGGAGAGACAGATGAAGAGCATGGAAGTGAATAAAGGAGCTTCAGAGACTACTGATAAGAAAAAGGAACAAGGTGGAGCGGTAGGGTCTAGAGTGGCTTAGTTGGCAGGTTTACATAATGTACTTGGGGAAGTCCTCTTGGAAGAGGTGACCTTTGCATTTCAACTGCAGTTCTGAAAAGACTGCCTTGTAAGAAGCAGGAGAAAGCATCCCAAGCAGAAGGAATTCAAGGATCAAGACCTGAAAGAGGTGGCAAAGAGAAGAAACCCAGAGAGTTTAGAATGCTTTGAGTACAGAGATTTTAGGAAGAAGTCAGAAGGAAAGGTCGGGCATTAGAAGTCATGGTCAAGGAGGTGGACTTCTTTCTGGTTACTGTGGAAATCCGCTAGATGGCTCTAAGCAGGGAAGCACTGGGATCCAATTTAAACTTTAGAAAACTTACTCCAGATAACTGTAAAAATAAGGTAAGAAAAGTGCATAAAGTTCAGTTAAGGGCCCAGTATAGTGTGGAAAATTCTTCAAGAGATGGGAATACCAGACCACCTGACCTGCCTCTTGAGAAATCTGCATGCAGGTCAGGAGCAACGGTTAGAACTGGACATGGAACAACAGACTGGTTCCAAATAGGAAAAGGAGTAAAAAGGAGTACGTCAAGGCTGTATATTGTCACCCTGCTTATTTAACTTATATGCAGAGTACATCATGCGAAACGCTGGGCTGGAAGAATCACAAGCTGGAATCAAGATTGCTGGGAGAAATATCAATAAACTCAGATATGCAGATGATACCACCCTTATGGCAGAAAGTGAAGAGGAACTAAAAAGCCTCTTGATGAAACTGAAAGAGGACTGTGAAAAAGTTGGCTTAAAGCTCAACATTCAGAAAACGAAGATCATGGCATCCGGTCCCATCACTTCATGGGAAATAGATGGGGAAACAGTGGAAACAGTGTCAGATTTTATTTTGGNTGAAATTAAAAGACACTTACTCCTTGGAAGAAAAGTTATGACCAACCTGGATAGCATATTGAAAAGCAGAAACATTACTTTGCCAACAAAGGTCCGTCTAGTCAAGGCTGTTGTTTTTCCAGTGGTCATGTATGGATATGAGAGTTGGACTGTGAAGAAAGCTGAGCGCTGAAGAATTGATGCTTTTGAACTGTGATGTTGGAGAAGACTCTTGAGAGTCCCTTGGACTGCAAGGAGATCCAACCAGTCCATTCTGAAGGAGATCAGCCCTGGGATTTCTTTGGAAGGAATGATGCTAAAGCTGAAACTGCAGTACTTTGGCCACCTCATGCGAAGAGCTGACTCATTGGAAAAGACTCTGGTGCTGGGAGGGATTGGGGGCAGGAGGAGAAGGGGACGACAGAGGATGAGATGGCTGGATGGCATCACTGACTCGATGGACCTGAGTCTGAGTGAACTCCAGGAGATCGTGATGGACAGGGAGGCCTGGCGTGCTGCGATTCATGGGGTCGCAAGGAGTCGGACACGACTGAGTGACTGATCTGATCTGATCTGATCTGATAGTAATTCAGGAAAGAGATTATGTTTTACAGTATATTCCTTTCTACCACTATGAGAGAAAGAACTTCTAACTGGACAGAATGCAGTGCTGAATGAATATGATAGATATCCCAACTTCCATGCTTTTATAAATTTACAAGCACAGAAAAAGGGAATTTGCTAGCAAGTCAAATGTGGTACCTGCACTTCTTATCAACTTCATTCTAAGTTACCAGGCCTTATGAGAGTCCAGCTAAACTGCAGTGAGACAGTGAAATTATGAAGAATAAAGCAATGCATCAATTACATTGAAATGTTATATGGAATATGTTTGCTGGATATCACTTTTCAATGTATCCCTTCAAGTTTTTTACTCAATGCCTCTTTTGAATAGATTAATATTGAATGCACAACTTAGTACTTGCAAGACTGGGATATTGAGGCTGCTCACATTCATTTTCAAAAATATAACCACACACCCTTGCAAAGACTGCCAAGTGAGCCACTTCACACATAACTTCAAATTTTAGGTTTTCTTTAAAAAGTGGCCTTGACCAAACCAAATCACAGCTAGGAAGGTAGACATTCTTTCTCTCTATGGAGTGAAAAGGGTTTGGTTAAAAATAACTAATATTATGTATCAGTTTACTATTTGTAAACTGCTTTCCCATTCAATGCCTCATTATGATCCCTAAGGTAACACTGCAATTTAGGGTAAGAATAATAATTATTATCTCTAATATAGAGATGAATAAGTAAGTTTCGAGAGTTAGTGACCTAACCAAGAAAACTCAGCCAGTAACTGGTCAACTGGGTCAGAGCTGTCATTCACCATCATGCTAGTTCCATCACTCTATGCAGCTTGCATTCAGTCAAGGCTCACTTGCCCTGGAAGCTGCACGTTCCAGTGATAAAAACAGACTTTGAGGTCAGCTATAGCTCCATGGATCTATACTCTAGCTCTCTTATCTCACTGGCACTCTCGGTATCTAATTGTTTCCAATGTTCTTACATGTGAAATGGGGGTACTAAGTTCCAACTCAAAGATCTTGTTTTGAGGATTAAGACAACATATAGAAAGAGTTTAGCATACTATCTTAAGCAACAGCAATAGCTTAATAAATGATAGTTTCAGAAGTGGATGACCCCCACAGCTAAATGAAGAATACACTCTAATTGTCTTTAGAATACAACTGTAAAACCAAGTAAATGAAACATACACTCTAATTGTCTTTAGAATACAACTGTAAAACCAAGTGAGGTATAAGATGACACAGACAGTTATGGTACTCTGCACAAACTTTCAAAGATGATTTCCAGCCCATCCTCTACATCTCACTTGTAATTTATAGAAGGCTGGGGATTTAAATGCAATATGTACAGAAGGAATACAACAGCAAATTAAGTCTCTTATGAGCATCAGTTGAATAGTTCTGGTCATCTGCATTTAAGGGGTGTTTGGAATAACTCACTTCCAATTAAGCCCAAATATTCTATCATATTAACAGTTGCAGAGGCTCCCTCGTATGGCAGCAGTGTCTCATCAATATTCAGGATTGATTTATGTTGGAGCACATGTTGGAACACAGGGATTCCCCGGTGACTCAGCAGTAAAGAATCCGCTGCAAGGCAGGAGATACAGGACTCGTAGGTTCAATCCCTGGGTTTGGAAGATCCCCTAGAGGAGGACATGGCAACCCACTCTAGTATTCTTGCCTGGAGAATCCCATAAACAGAGGATTCTGGTGGACTACAGTCTGTGGGGTCACATAGAGCAGGACACGACTGAAGGGACTGAGCACATAGGCGCACACAGAGGATGCTTAGCATCTTTTCTGGGGGCATGGATCATGTCTATTTTGCAATTGTCCTTAGCATCTCATCCTATGCCCTGCCCTGAGCTCAGTAACTAGCTGTAAAATGAGAAAGGGATCTTGTTAACAACCTGTCCACTGGATCATCGAAAAAGCAAGAGAGTTCCAGAAAAACATCTGCTTCTACTTTATTGACTATGCCAAAACCTTTGACTGTGTGGATCACAACAAACTGTGGAAACCAGACCACCTGACCTGCAGAGGACAGATCAAGAAGCAACAGTTAGAACTGGACATGGAACAAAAGACTGGTTTCAAATCAGGAAAGGAGTACGTCAAGGCTGTATATTGTCACCCTGCTTATTTAACTTATATGCAGAGTACATCATAAGAAACGCTGGGGTGGATGAAGCACTAACTGGAATCAAGATTGTCTGAAGAAATATCAATAACCTCAGACATGCAGATGACATCAGACTTATGGCAGAAAGCAAAGAACCAAAGAGCCTCTTGATGAAAGTGAAAGAGTACTGTGAAAAAGTTGGCTTAAAGCTCAACATTCAGAAAACTAAGATCATGGCATCTGGTTCCATCACTTCATGGCAAATAGATGGGGAAACAATGGAAAAAGTGAGAGACTTTATATTTTGGGGGCTACAAAATCATGTCTGATGGTGACTGCAGCCATGAAATTAATAGACACTTGCTCCTTGGAAGAAAAGTTATGACCAACCTAGACAGCTTATTAAAAAGCAAAGACATTACTTTGCAACAAAGGTCCATCTAGTCAAAGCTATGGTTTTTCCAGTAGTCATGTATGGATGTGAGAAAGCTGAGCACTGAAGAATTGATGCTTTTGAACTGTGGTGTTGGAGAAGCCTCTTGAGAGTCCCTTGGACTGCAAGGAGATCCAACCAGTCCATCCTAAAAAAAATCAGTCCTGAATATTCATTGGAAGGATTGATGCTGAAGCTGAGACTCCAATACTTTGGCCACCTGATATAAAGAGTTGACTCATTAGTAAAAACCCTGATACTGGGAGGGATTGGGGGCAGGAGGAGAAGGGGACGACAGAGGATGAGATGGTTGGATGGCATCACCCACTCAATGGACATGGGTTTGAGTAATGGGAGTTGGTAATGGACAAGGAGGCCTGGCATGTTGCAGTCCATGGGGTCACAAAGAGTTGGACACAACTAAGGAACTGAAATGAACTGAACTGAATTGGGGTATGTAGTATTAGGAATTAGGGGTGAGAGGAATTAAGATCTGGAAATATCATAAAAGCTAGGGATGGAAAAATAGAAGTTATCAAGGACAATCTTGGCATTGTGGATCATGTGGCCCAGAGAGAGGTATACACAGAGGTCTAGAGTAGATAGAAGGAAAATGCTGTAAAAGAGTTTGCTCTTAGTGAGTTGCACATATTAACTCATATTAGCTGCAGAGAAGGGGATAAATTACAGCCACCATCTATGGTTGAAAAAACGCATAAAGTAAATCTCTCGTGGATTTATCATCAGAGATAGTGTTTAAGGAAAAAGTGTCACAAAGATTAAAAGGAAATAAAAAGACGTATGAAGCTAAAATGAACTTCTCAGAGCTATATACTCAGAGCTAAGGTTTTCCCAGTAGCCATGTACAGATATGAGAGTTGTACCATAAAGAAGGCTGAGTGCTGAAGAATTGTGGTGCTGGAGAAGACTCCCAAGAGTCCTTTGGACAGCAAGGAGGTCAAACCTGTCAATTCCAAAAGAAATCAACCCTGAATATTCATTGGAAGGACTGATGCTGAAGCTGAAGCTCCAATACTTTGGCCACCTGATGCGAAGAGCCAAGTCATTGGAGAAGACCCTGTTGCTGGGAAAGATTGCGGGTGGAAGGAGAAGGGGATGACAGAGGATGAAATCATCACTGACTCAACGGACGTGAGTTTGAGAAAGCTCCTGGAGATAGCGAAGGACAGGGAAGCCTGGTGTGCTGCAGTCCATGGGGTCACAGAATCAGACACAACCGAGTGACTGAACATCAACATGATCGCATAATCTCATAACCTCCAGAAAAGTGGAGCCCCTCTCAGGTAATTCCTGCAATTCATCTGAAAGAGACACTTTCTGAGGACCACCAAGCATCTATGTTTCCTGGAGGGCAACTAATAACCAACTGCCAGGGAATGTTTGGTTAGAGACTCTCCTTGTTGCCAAAATCTTTCATCAAATTTAGCACTTTTGTGTTTAGGGGTCAGGACATTCCTTTGATGGCTTTGGCCTCATTTGTGGCTTCAGTCTATGCAGTTTCAGAATCTTAAAAGGGTGTCATTCCCTAGGCATTAGGATGTAGTATAGGATTTGCTCCAGCTGTGAAAAGAACTAGCTGGACTCAAGGCATGGCATTATAAAGAAGCGCTGCTCCATATAATCCCAGCTGTAAATCCTGCTCGATTTAGAATCCTGGGTCAAAGGAGGCCAGCAGGGGAGGTGAGGGCTCCTGGTGGGAGGCAGGATGGGACAGTGTCTGCCAAACCTGAGTGCCAGAATGCCCACAGTCTTAGCATCCTTCAGGAAAGAGGATGCTAAGCAAGGAACCACATACATAACTAGAAAGTGGAGGTTGTGATATGTGCTAGTAAAAAAGGAGAGGAGGTGGGACAGAGTCATAGAAGGCCCCTGAGGAAGTGATTGCCTTTGTCACAGGACCATAAGCAGTCTTTAATTGCACTTTTTTATGAGCTGTTGAAATCCAAATGTTGTATTAGTTTGGTTAATATTCAGCAAGTGACTCAGATACTCTTTAATTGTGCCTGAAGAGCTTGGTCCTGTTTCTTTTGGAATTTCCAGTGAAACAGAAGCATTCGTTTCCCTTGGCCATATTGGATGGATTAAAATAAGTGCAATTCATTTGCCGGCTCAGTTGAAGCAACGTCACAGTAAAATTCTCCATTCCATATCTAGTATTCACTGATATCCTTGGCCTCCTCCCCTGTATGGAGGGGAAAAGTGAGGTCCTCTGTGTTTAAATGATCTTATCCAAAGGACTCCACAAGTTTATGATAGAGAAAAGGTCAGAACACAGAGCCCTGGGTTATCAGTTCCTGTACACTGACTCGGCATCTACACTCGGTGACTGGAGGCACCCACAGACGCTGCTGCGGACACTGCTCAAGAGTCTCACACCCCTCAGTTCCCCAACCAGAGCACATTCAAGGATGGTATGTGTGTGCATGCTAAGTCACTTCAGTCGTGTCAGACTCCTGGTGACCCCATGGACTTTAGCCCACCGGGCTCCTCTGCCCAAGGGATGCTACAGGCAAGAATACAAGGAGAGGTTCTCATGCCCTCCTTCAGGGGATCTTCCTGACCCAGGGATTGAACCAGCATCTCTAAGGTCTCCAGCATTGGCAGGTGGGTTTTTTTTACCAACAGCACCACCTGGGAAGCCCAGAGGATGGTACACTGAAGAAATTGAAAGTCACGTTCCACCATCATCAACACAAGAACATTAGCCTTCTTTCCAGAAAAAAATGGAGTTCTCTCTGCCCTCCCTAGACTCACAGATAGTAGAGTTCAATTGTCAGTGTGAAGGGAGATAGGAAATGGGAGCGATTTTATACAGTCATGACCACCTGACAAAAATCATCATCCAAATATTACAACAACCCTAGGATATGGGATATTGTTTTACAGATGCAAAAACTGAGTCCCAGAGCCATTTATATGGTGAGAAAAATCAGCACTCATTTTAGTATCCACACAAGTGGGAATCCAAAACTGCCAAGTTTCCCATTACACCTACCAGTGTTGAAATATAGGGTATGAATTAAGAGCTAAGTTTGTCGTATCACTCTCCTTGAGGAGTACCCTGTTCTATATATTGACTTAACAACAGAACATTTTATTTTTATAAAGTCAGAACAGGAAATAGACGTTCAAAGCTGATGACTCTGAAGCTCAACATACTTGGGTTTTATCCTGGCTGTGCTGCTCACTAGACATTTTGTCACCTGTAAAATCAGGTCAATAACTTGTATCATTCTGTTTGGAATCTTTCAAGGTTTTTTTTTTTTTTTTCAAAATGTTTCAAGTATAACTTTTTAAGTATCAGTGTCTGGCACACACCCAGGAAACACTAGCTATCATTTTATAGTCTATATTCACACGAATGAAATTGTTTTTGAAGCTGTGTTAAGTGACTTTTGAAAAGGTTCAGTTAAATGAGCATACATCATAACACATTTTCAATAAAAGTTCAGTTCCACAGTACATGTCCTAAGGTCTTTAAACCTTTCATTCCATTGCTTAAGTCTCAACTTTCTAGAAAACTTAAAGCAAAACATAAGCTATGCAATAAGTAGATGACAGATTCAGAATCCAAAGACCAAAGTTCAAGTCTCAGTTTTTCCCATTTGTGGCTTTGTGATGTTATATATTTATTTAATCCTTATGAGTGGATCAGTAGCCCTATATTTAAGATAAGAAGATTAGGATTCACTTCCTCCACATGGCTTCAGTATCAAAGTAAATCACTGTTAACACAGGGAAATCTACTAAGTATGCTTTTCAGTAACTAAAACAGAAAAATTCAAGGATTGAATGTTCTTACTTGATCTCTTAGGCCAAATAAGCATGAAGTACAATTATAAGGCATCAAAGCAAACCAGAAAGCACGAACATTTCTGTTGTTGTTCATCTGTGGAATATTCATTATCTTCTAACATGGGGTTCCCTGGTGGCTGAGAGGTTAAAGCGTCTGCCTCCCATGCAGGAGACCCGGGTTTGATCCCTGGGTCGGGAAGATCCCCTAGAGAAGGAAATGGCAACCCACTCCAGTACTCTTGCCTGGAGAATCCCATGGATGGAAGAGCCTGGTAGGCTATAGTCCACAGGGTCGCAAAGAGTCGGACACAACTGAGCAACTTCACTTTCTTTCACTTTCTAACATTTGCTAAGATTGTATAACGAAGCATCAGATACTAGTTAAAATCAGAAAGCTAGAAAAATATCAGAGTGCTGTAAGTCATAGTTTTACTAAAAGAAATTTATTCTTTGAAACTCAGATTTATTTTAATCACAGGATATTTTACTTCAGGTCTTAGGCCAATCTGTCTTCATAATTTATGAAGTATTATGTCTTTTA
>SJYQ01001633.1:363796-380857 GCA_006410935.1 Redunca redunca | reverse complement strand
TAAGTGCTCTTTAACATCATTATATAAACTTAAGATACCACTTAGGACAAAAATGGAAACACTTTCATAAAATTTCTGCTTCAAATTTGGGTATACCAGAGACATGTGTAACAAAACAGTCTTTTTTTCAAGGCAATTTTTAATGCATCGATTAAGCCTAAACATTAAGTTTATGTTAATTGACTCAGAATCAGTGACATGTAAATCTTTGAGTATCACTTGAAATCAGTTCTATTCTTAATAGTACAAAAATAGGCACAATGAAATACTTCTCTTCTAATTAAATGTTTTAAAAATACATTTAAGAAGCAGAGCAAAACAAACAGATTGGTATCCACCCACCATTCCAAGCAATTACTTTTCCTAAATGCCTCTTTGGGGGCTGAATAGGCAGTACATTTGTAATCCTTTCTTCTACCTGAGGTCCTCTTCCCTGATTATTCATTCTGCAAAGAAAACCAATACAACAGCATCCCCTCCTTCATGTGGGAACAACACGACTTTATTTGAGGACACACTTTAAGGTCTTGATCCTAGACCAATTAAGTCAAGGCTTAAAGGCTAACAGGTTCCCTGACCTTCATTTCAGTCCAATACAACCTGAATACAGTTCTTCCTCTGGGGTATAAACCCCTCCACCTTTCTTTCTCCTTCAATTCTTCCCTCCTGTGGTAGAACCCTTAGGGATCTGATGGTCTTAGAACCTCAGCAATCAGTGAGCATCACTAGAATCGCATAGAAAATAGCAGAAGCTTCAAAATCAGCAGCACTTGGAACACTGGACTTAGAGGAAGCTGACCAGAGGAGAATGCAAAGGTTATTTGTCAAAAGCCAAATCTGAATACCACTTTTGCAACACAAGGGAGCTATCCTTCAATAAACACTACATTTTCTAAGCCTTACATGTTCCCCATTTGAGTGAAGGGAATGAAATTTCACCTAGGATTGCTAAAGGAAGAAAGTACAAAATTCCAAAAAAAGAGGTCAAACCTTTTAAATCTTTCTAATAACATTTAATTACCTTCTGAATACAGGATTTGGTTCTACATGAACTTAAATCATCCTCATTCCCCCAAATCACTTTTCACCATGTATATAACTCCAAAATAAAAAAACCAGTCTGTCCTATACTGATCAATATTCATGCTTTAAATAAACCCAATGATATGATTATCCACACTTCACAAAATATTCAGGGGATTTATATACCCTAAATTGCCTTTACACCACATTCTTTTTAAGTTAAAAGTCTGCACGTTTACTTGATCACAATCATCAGCTCTATAGCGATTTACTCTATATAGAAGTTTTATGCCCTCACTCAGGCCGGTACAAGAATGTAGACTGCAATCTCCTATTTATGAGATTTAAATATGAATTGATGGTAAACAGGACTTTTAAGATACTTTGATAAGTGATTAAGGATTAACTCTCTGAGATGGCTTAAATATTGAATCATAAACAGAGACAAAAAATGAGCTCTGGGGATCCCTTACAGACCTATGATTCTATAGAAATAAGCCATGACACAGGTGAGTCTTTTAAGATAAAGATGTTTACTACAAGTCGAACAAGGATTAAAGATGTAGAATTTGCATATTCTGTGATTAAATCTCTATCTCCTACCAGGCTCATAATACCTTAAAAACAAACACCAAAAAATTAAAATAGTTTGCTTTCTCATTAGTGGTTACAACTTTCTGCAAAGAAGTTCATAATATTCCCATTGAAATTTACCATCCTCGTATATTTATTACTATTCCTATTTAGGAGATCTTAATCAAAATGCATCAAAAGTTGTGGGCAAAGATAATGACCAAGCTGGCAAAGAACATCAAAGAGGTTCAAATGATTGGTGTATGGTCCACCACAGAGGGAAAATGACTAAGACATTTGACAGACTCAGGAGGCCACCATTCTCCTGCAACAAGTGGTTCACAATGTGAGTGATAAGCAGATTAACACAGCATGGGAAAGTACACATCTCAGTTAAGTGTTTAGGAAAATAAATTTGAAATCTTGAACTTGAGCCAAAATCAGACCAACCCACCCACGTTAGTCAATCACAAAATAGTTTAGGTTCCCTGATTATAGTGTTATTCTTAACAGAAACTTATCAATACATTTACAGTTAAAAGGAATCAGCTGTGTTTGCAGCAGAGGATCCAAACAAAGTGAAGAAGGAGCAGATGTTTCTTAGCAGCAGTATATGCACACATCCTTAAGAAATGGTGGAGTCATTCACATTTGGCTCTTTCTCTTTCAGAAAGGAATCATTCTGACTGAGCCACAGCTTCTGTTTCAAGATCACCTTTTGTTAGGTATCCAGCCAAGACCATTAGAACGTGTAGGAGAAAATTTTAAGTCATTGCTATTTTATGTGTCAAACAACCCTTCTGCACTCCTTTCAGCTTTTTGCATTCACTTTTATCAAACTCACACACACTCGGGCTATGGGCCAGGACCCTCAAACTAAATGCACTTATTTTTCTCATTCCTCATCAGAATACTCCCTTTCATAAAATGCATTGGGAAATAAAGTGTTTGATACAAACTTCTACTTGAATATTGCCCTTTGGAAATACATAGACAAATGGATAGATATACAGATAAATAGACAGAAATAACGAGAGAGAGTGAGATCTCATTTTGCTCCTTATGATAATCCCATAACATGAATGTTATTTTCTTCTTTTTAGATGATAAGGGAAATAAGGCCAAAGGATGGATATTTAGTGAGCTGTGAAATCAAAACTAATACCCAAGTCCCTCTTCTCTTAAACTGAAGGCCTTACTGCTTTACAAAATAGTAAAATAATAATAATAATAACCTTTATAGCCTAGCCCAGGGCTACATAAACTAGTTTTAAAAGTTGCATTGAAGGAGGTAAAACTAATTGAATTTACGTGTCATCTCATTTATAATATTTTGCATTTTAAAAGAGAATAATTAGGTAAATTAGATCTTTAAAATAGGAAAATGAACTTCCAATGTTGAAATATCAAGCATTAATGTATTCATTCATACATTCATTCAACAAACTCTTACTGAGCACTGTACAATGTGCAAGTCACCGTATAAGCTATTAAGGATACAATTTGAATAAGC
The DNA here is from genome assembly GCA_006410935.1 of Redunca redunca. Classification (NCBI taxonomy): domain Eukaryota; kingdom Metazoa; phylum Chordata; class Mammalia; order Artiodactyla; family Bovidae; genus Redunca; species Redunca redunca. The sequence continues at coordinate 377,748 of SJYQ01001633.1, read as the reverse complement.
TGTTTTTACATCTATAAGTATTTTGTATCAGGGCAGATAGAAAACAAAACATCATTGACTACTGTGGAGTGATATACTAGAGGTTTACACATACTATAAAGGTTTCATGTGTAATGTGACAAATGAGCTGATTGTTTTAGGATGAGGAAGTTGGTGATATTAGAGAAAGAATGTTCCAGACACCTGGGACTGCATGAAGAAGGCACAGGTGTGAAACAGCCTGAGACAAGGAAGGAAACACAAGTCACTCAAAATGGCTCTGAGTGATGTGAAGGTTCAATGTACAGACTGAAAATGAAGGGTCATAGGCTAAGCTGAAAAGTCTGAGCTTCATCTTGAATCCTATAGCGACATCAAAGGGTTATAAACAAGAGTGTTCAGAATGAGACCACTCTAGCAGTATTAGATGGAGAATCCCAGGGACAGAGGAGCCTGGTGGGCTGCTGTCTATGGGGTCGCAGAGTCGGACACGACTGAAGAGACAGCAGCAGCAGCAGCAGCAGCAGCAGCAGTATTAGAAACATGCCTTGGAGAAAGAATTAGTGGCAGGAAGCGTTTCCCAGCGTTCTTAAATCACACTTTTGAAGAGAGTCAACTCTTCAAAATGACCTGGATATGCTAAAAGAAAAACTCATGCATAATAATGAAACATTCCAATAACGTTTCCATCATGCCTACTAAAACACAATATACCATTATATATTGTACTGTATATTGTGTGTACTGTATAACGTATATTGTTAAAAATTTTTGCTTTTTAGTTTGTCTCAGTTAATGTTTTGGTTTTGCCATTTGTCTCAGAGATTTATGAATGAGAACTCACCATGGAAATTACAGAAGACAGGTAGCAACAATCTTTCTGTTCTGGTGAAATCCACACCTCTAATAAAGTGAGAATTAGTAGCTGCATGACAGCACTAGTTGAAAATGTAGCTCAAATTAAATTCAAACATATAGAAAATTATAGGATCTCTCACTTGCTTTCAGAGAAAAAGGTCAGTTCTCCTACTGCTGACAGGAAGAAAAAAGGGAGCTTGATATTTAAGGAAAATTGCCTATGGTTTCATGAAACCATTGAGAAAAATGGCAGTCTCAATGGTATGTTTTATTTAAGTCAAGTGATGGTTTGGAAATAATAACTGAGCATGCCAATTGGAAAATATAAAGAAAAAGGATGGGGGAAAAAAACTAGTCCTTTATTGAATAATCAAAACACATAAATTCTCATTCCCAAGGTGAAAAGCTTTGAAGAGGATGATGAGGCAAATATACACATTGCCCTTAGGAATGAAAATAATAAAGACAAGAAATGATGAAGTGAAAAAGGGAGAACAAATCATATTTCTCTAAAAAGAGGAAGCAAGTGGAAAAGAATTTAACATTGAAAATGTGAGCATGTTTGGAATACAAATGTAATGAGAATAAAGTTTAGTCCATTAAAAAAACTCAACAGAATATTCCTATTTCACAAATCAATGTACCTTTTCAAAAAGTTATCAATTATGGAAGTGCTAATGGAATTCCTTTATCTTTAAGAAACTATTAAAAGTTTTTCATTGTTAACCTGGAGAGGAACAAAGACTATCATCATCTAAAAATATATGGATACAACTTTTCTTCGAACTAAGAAAAAACATATCAAGCCAAAACCTTTATTACTTCATTACAACTTCTCAATATTAAAGTGGTATAGCAATGAAAATGTATAGTAATCTAATAAAATGTCCCAGTTTCAAACGTAATGTCCAAGAAAATTCTTATTACAAAGTACTCCCTACAGTAAATTTTCCATTACCTTTTCTCCTAATTAATCTACACTCTTACTATCTTTAACCCTCAAATATTTACAGTTTAGATTTTAAATGTGCATTGGAATGATAAAGGAAAATATTCAGTACAGTAGCTGTAAAACTAGTCAATAAAGAATAATAACTCAAATATGTTCAATCTTCTGTGGCCCACAGTAGAAATCTATTGTATTATACTCATTTATAAGTAGAAATATATTCAACATTAAAAATGCATGTAAATTCCTAAGCCTGTTTCTGCAGAACACTGTCAATGACCAAAACAATTAGAGGATATGGGAGGGAGTAAATAAATTCTTACAAATCAGCTTCAAAGTCAGTGTACTTTTAAACATGCCAGAGTAAGTGGACCTTTCACATACCTCATAATTTTAGGATCTCAACACCTAGTTTATAAAAGCAGTTAAAATAGCAAGTTAACAAACTCTGCCACTGAACGGGTGTTGTTTAAAATGCTCAAAGAATGAGACCCCCTTGTGTTTTTAAGTGTAAGCACCTACTCCTCCCAATTACAGACTTAAGGAAAACACAGCCACCTATGTTCATATGTTCAAAGAGAATAGTTCATATTTGCATTTTCAGGAATTTTAGACTCTAACATTTATGCATACTGTGAAGACAGCTAAGCGCCAAAGAATTGAAGCTTTTGAACCGTGGTGTTGGAGAAAACTCTTGAGAGTCCCTTGGACTGTAAGGAGATCCAACCAGTCCATTCTAAAGGAGATCAGTCCTGGGTGTTCTGCGGAATAATGCTAAAGCTGAAACTGGTACTTTGGCCACCATGCAAAGAGTTGACTCACTGGAGAAGACTCTGGTGCTGGGAGGGATTGGGGGCAGGAGGAGAAGGGGACGACAGAGGATGAGATGGCTGGATGGCATCACGGACTCAATGGATGTGAGTTTGAGTGAACTCCGGGAGTTAGTGATGGACAGGGAGGCCTGGTGTGCTGCAATTCATGGGGTCGCAAAGAGTCGGACATGACTGAGCAACTGAAGTGAACTGAACTGAACTGAATACCAGTCTTATCTAGGGTTTTGTCTTTCAAATCCTACAAGAGACAAATAACAGATATTCAAAAGCCTCAGGAGATTTTTCAGACTCTGGTAATATTATTCAAAAAGAAGGTTAAATTTTAAACTCATTAACTTCACACAGGAGGCAAAGAGAAATGCATACAATCAGATAATCACCAGTAGTGAGTCCCATTATTTGTTGATTCATGCTTTATTTATTTTCATGTTTTCTCTAGAGAAGATGCAATTAGCCTCTCACCTGCTAATCAAATGTGTGGTTTCATGCCTCTCAGCATTTCAATTTATATTGATTCAAGAAACCAAGGTCAGATTGAAAATCCTCTCCACGGACTTCTACAAGCCATATTATTATCCATGTATCAGAAAAGTCTTTTAAGGAAAAAAGAAAGAAAGAAAACTTTAATAGTCATCAAAGACATTTGAGTTTATTTTTTATTGAAATATGGTTGACACACAATATAATGCTATTTTCAGGTGTGCCACATAGTGGCTTGACATTTACATACATTATGAAGTAATCAGTAATCAGCCTAATAAACATCTGTCCCCAACAAAATTACTACAATATTACTGACAGTACTTCTATGCTGTATATGATATCCCCATGGCTTACTTATTTTATAATTGGAGGATTGTACCTCCTAATCCACTCACCCATTTTCTAATTGATTTTTTTGACGTTGAGTTGTAATGAGTTCTCTTCTGGATTGTTGTTCTGTTGCGCTAAGTTGTTTCAGTAGTGTCTGACTCTGTGCAACCCTAGGGCTAGAGTCCACCAGGCTCCTCTGTCCATGGGACTCTCCAGGCAGGCATACTGGAGTGGGGTGCCGTTTCCTTCTCCAGAGGATCTTCCCAACTCAGGGATCACACCTGTGTCTCTTATGTCTCCAGCACTGGCAGGCGGGTTCTTTACTACCAGCGCCACCTGGGAATTTAACCGCTTATTGGGTATATTGGTTGCTAAAATCTTCTAATCAGCAGGCTGACTTTTACTTTTGTTGATAGTTTCCATCACTGTGCAAAAGCTTTTTAGTCTGATAGAATCCCATTTGTTTATTTTTGCTTGTGCTTCCCTTGCCCAAAGAGGCAGATCTAAACAAATGTTGCTAGGACCTATTTTACAGTGTTTGCTGACCATCTTTATTTCCAGGAGTTTTATAGTAACAGGTTTCACTTACATTTAAGTCTTTAACCTATTTTGAGTTTATTTCTGTATATGATGTGAAAAGGTAGTCCACTCTGATTCTATTGTATATAGCTAATACACTACTTTTCCCAACACCATTCGTATAAGAGGGTGTTTCCCTACCACTGAATATTTTTGTCTTGTCACAGATTAATTGATCATGTAAGTGTAAATTTATTTCTGGGCTCTCTATTCTGTATCATTAATCTATGTGTCTGTTTATGTGCCAGTATCATACTATTTTGGTAAGTGTAGCTTTGTAGTTTAGTTTTAAATCAAGGAGCATGATCCCTCCAATTTTGTTTTTCTTTTCCAAGATTGCTTTTGCTATTTGGGGTCTTTTGTGTTTCCATAAAAATTTTAGACATATTTGTTCCAAGTTCTGTGAAAACAATCCCTTGGTATTAAACTGCATTGAATTAGTAGATTGCTTCACATAGTATGGTCATTTTAACATTATTAATTCTTCCAGTCTATGAGCATGTTATATCTTTCCACTTGTACTGTCTTAAATTTTCTTATCAACATCTCATAGTTTTCAGAGTATAAGTCTTTGACCTTTTGGTTAGATTTATTCCTAGGTATTTTATTATTTTTAATGCAGTGTAAATAAAATGTTTGCTTAATTTCTATTTTTGATAGTTTGCTATTAGTGTATTAGACAAAAGATTTCTATTTCTATTAGACAAAAGATTTCTGTAGAGTAATTTGTATCCTGAAACTTGACTGAATTCAGTTATTAGTTCTAATAGCTCTTTGGTAGTAGGTTTAGGATATTCTATATATGATATCATGTCAGCTGAAAAAAGATTTACTTCTTTCTTTCCAATGTAGATTCCACTATTTATTTATTGTCAGATCACTATGGCTAGGAATTCCAATATTATGCTAAATAAAGTGGCAAATGTGGGCATCCTTGTCTTGCTCCTAGTTGTAGAAGAAATGCTTTTAGCTTTCTACTGTTGAGTATCATACTGGCTTTGAGTTTATCATTCATATTCTTTATTACATTGAGGTATGTTCCCTCTGTACCCACTTTGCTGAGAGTTTTTATCATAAGAGGATGTAGATTTCTGTCAAAAGTTTTTCCTGCATCTACTGAAGTAACCATATGATTTTTACTCTTCAATCTGTTAATGTGGTGTATCTCATTAATTGATTTCCAGATATTCACCCATTCTTGCATTTGTGGTATAAATCCCACTTGATCTGGGTGCATTATCCTTCTAATGTGTTGTTGAATTTATTTTGCTAATATTTTGTTAAAAAATTTTGCATCTATGCTCATTAGTGATACTGGTATGTAACTTTCTCTTTATGTGGTGTCCTTGTCTGGTGTCAGTATTAGCATGATAGCTTCATTGAGTGAGTTCAGAAGCATTCCTTCTTCTTTGATTTTTTGGAACAGTTTAAGAAAGTATGTGTTAATTCTTCTTTTTTTTTTTTAATTCACTTGTGAAACTGTCTGGTCCTGGGCTTCTGTTTGTTGGGAGTTTTCTTTTTAGTTACTGTTTCAATTTCGCTATTAGTAATCTATATATTCATATTTTCTATTTCTTCCTGATTTGGTCTTGGGAGATTATACATTTCTAGGAATTTACCCATTTGCTCTAGGTTGTCCGTTTCATTGGCATATAATTGTTAGTAGTAACCTCATGATCCTTGGTATTTCTGTGGTGTCAGTATGTATATTCTCTTTTGTTCCTAATTTTTATTTATATGGGCCATTGCTCTCTTTTTTCTTTATGAGTCTGGCCACAAGATTATCAATTTCACATGTCTTTTCAAAGAACTAGCTCTTCGTTTCCTTGATCTCTATTTGTCTCTATTATTTGTGCTCTAATCTTCATTGTTTCTTTCTTTCTACTGACTTTGGGTTTTGTTTGTTCTTCTCTTTGATAGCTCCTTTAGGTGTAAGTTTAGATTATTTATCTGAAGCTTTTCTGGCTTCTTGAGGCAGGCTTGGATCCCTTATAGGCTTCCCTCTTGAAACTTTTTGCTGCATCTCTTACAGTTTGGTTTGTTCTGTTTCCATCTTCATTTGACTCCCAGTATTTATTTTTTTCTTCTTTGACTTTTTTCAGTGACCTATAGATTGTTTGGTAGCATGATTTATATTCCACATGTTTGCAGTGTTTGCTCTTTTTTTCTTGTAGTTGATTTCTACTAGTCTCATAGCATTGTGGTCAGAAGAGATGCCTGACATGATTTCAACCTTCTAAAACTTATTTAGGCTCATATTGTTGCCTAGCATGTAATCGATCCTGGAGAAATTTCTACATGCATTTGAAAACAAATATGCACTCTGCTTGGCTTTCTGTGTATGTCTATTAATTCTATCGGGTCTAATTTGTCATGTAAGACCACTGTTTCCTTATTGATTTTTCTGTCTGAATGATATGTCCACTGGTATAGGTAGGGGGGAAGCCATTTAAAGCATGAATCAACACTAATGTTACCAATATGCCAACTTGGAATTCTCTAAAGCCAGTTATACTTCCTCTCTCTCATGGTTATGTACTTCACTTTATATCTAAACTTCTTGCAGTTTTCCAAGAGTATATAACCACTTGCAAATCTACTGTCTTAAAAAGGCAAGCTATAGTAGATCTCAAAGGGAAATGAGAAAATGGTGGCAAACCAGCACAAACAAGCACCTTAACACCACGGGATGAACAGCTCCTCAAACGTGTTCCAGCCACCCAGGAGTTGTGGCACTAACATTCTGTGAAAGAGGCCCCATTTCCCACTGTAACTCTGTCATGGTAGCCAGTTACCCTGGATAACAAGTCAGCACAAATATCCAGTGATGGCTTTCATGGATAAAGTGGCTTACATTGAGCTCACTTTTCCCTACCATTCAGTTTACCAAGTGCCAAACACTAAATAATAGAAAGCATTGTGCTTTCACTGGTATTTATTTTTGACTCTTGTCTACATTCTAATTTCTTTATGGGTAAAACTGTTTCTTACTGTTTTGGTTCCGTTTTCATTGCATACCACACTGTTTGATGTACAAAAAGTGTTTTAATGTATACACCCTGAAATAAAGGAAAGTAAATAGAGACAATAGAAAAAAAGAGTGAGGGAAGAAATATAGATGATTTTCTGTTATCTGTAGCACTATATAGAAATCATGCAGAAAAAATGAGGATTGGAAGTGTCTGACATAACATTCTGAACAATCCGGATAATCATTATACTAACAAGATATTCATAGAATGTAATGATGCCCAAGAGCTTACCATATTTTATCTATAATTTTACCAAAAATTATAGAAGAATGGTAATTTGATTATATATTTGCTTCACTAGGTAAATAACTTATCAGAAGACATATGCAGAAATAAATCTCATGTATAGTCCTAAAATCATTAACTCTATATAACGCTGTTTAAGCTATGTGTAGTATCCATGATATGCTAGTAGGCTTAATTTTTAAAACTACAGAACAGTCCTAATCAGTTGCCATATAGATATAATTGCTTATTACATATTTTAGCCTTAGTTCATATAATTATATGAAAGTACAAACACCATACAAATATTTATATCTTTCGAGTCTTTAGGCCTCAGTTAGGTCCGTCTCTTCTATGTTCCTTTAATACTCTTGATCAAAGCACTCATTACTATATTATAATAAATTTATTTGCATGTTGTTCATTTCTGCTTGTCCATAAACTTTCAAAGAACCTTCTCCCAATTTATCTCTCTTGTCCCAGGATTTAACAATGACTAATATAACATAGGGCCACAATAGCCCTATGCAAAAATAAGTGAATGAAAGGATTAAATAATCAAAATTGAGCACATGTTTTGTACTAGAATCAGTATTGGGAAATGTCAGGGTTGTAAATATGAGTCAATTTAAACCATGACCAGAATGAGCTTACAGAAATTATTGTAACATAGAAAGTGATAAAGCAATCGACAAGAAATTATTATAAGGATGGGATGAAGAACTAATTCATTTGCATCAATGTGGATATTGAAAGTATGTGTTATCCATACTTGTGAGGGCAAGAGTTTTTTATTTGACTTGGATACTTCCCCTTAAGCCATACAGGGAAGCTCAGATTCAGTCTATCTGCCCTAGAATCTACTTTAGTTCACTGGCAGTTCTGAATGAATGACCAGCATCTGCCATTCACAGATAAAAGCAATTCCATCTGGTGTGTCTTCTGAAATTTTGCTGCTTGGATGCACCAATAGAATGATGTGTGGAATACCCTTCAGGATATAACTAGAATAAACATTTGTTGAAAAAATACCTAAAGCTTCCAAGCAGTTGTGACCTTTTGTATATTTCCATGAAAATAAATAAGACTAGATGATTATAAATTTTCAGATATGCAATGCAACAAGTCAGCTGCTGCTGCTACTGCTAAGTCACTTCAGTTGTGTCCAACTCTGTGAGACCCCACAGATGGTAGCCCACCAGGCTCCGCCGTCCTTGGGATTCTCCAGGCAAGAACACTGGAGTGGGTTCCACAACAAGTCAGCTAGAATGCCTCAAATAAAAACAGAATGACTCACAGCCTATGAAAGAGAATATTTCACAGGGAAGAGGACCACAGTTTTCGGTTTTCAACATATATCCAGAAATCAAAAGGTAAATATAAATATTATAATAATTTCTCACAGATCTTACCCTCAAATATTAATTAAATTCTTTTATAATTTACTCAATAAAATTTTTGATAATCAGGAACTCTTTTTTTAAAATAGGACTACTGAAAGCAATGGCATATAACTATGATTGCAGCAGGCAGAGTGAACTCCTTAACATAGTCAGACTTGTGAATATGTACTTTACATAACAACAGGGATTTTGCAAATGTAACTAAGATTATAGATACTAGAATAGGGAGATTACTCTGGTTTACTGGAGTGGATCTAATCTAATCAGATGGGTCCTTAAAAGCAGAGAGCTTTCTCTGGCTGAAGGTAGAGAGATGAAGTATTAGAAAAGTTAGAGATATTCAGAGAATGAGAGAAATTCAACTCATCATTGCTGGAGTGGGGCCATACAGAAAGTTTAAGGAAGTCAGCCAACATCTAGGAGCAAAATGGCCCCCTTACAATAGTGAGTAAAGAAAGGAGGACCTCAGTTCTACAACTGCATGGAACTTAATTTAACCAACACATGACTGAGGCAGAATCTTCTGCAGAGCTTCCAGATAAACAACCAACCCAGATAACACTTTGATTTCACCCTTGTGAGACCTTAGACAATGGATCCAGATGAGCTATGTTCTGCACAGATTTCTGACCCATGAATCTAGGAGATAAATGGATGTTGTTTTAAGCTGCTAAGATTGTGGTCATTTGTTACAGCAACAATAAAAAACTAATACAGAAGCTCTTGTTCTGGAATTAAGACTCTTTAGGTTCAAATCCTAGCCCTACCACAAAGATATAATTGGAGAAAGTTTACTAGTCAACTTATATAAGTTTTCTAATCAACCTTGCAAGTTGACCAACCTCTACAACTAAGAATATTGGGAAAATTATGCTTCCATAATTAAGGGTCTGTATTTTCACCTGGAAAGTTTATTTAATGAAAACAACATCTTTCTCATACTTTGTTGGGTATATCAGCAAGAAACCACAAGTAACATAGTTAAGTGCTTCGTATAAAATAATGTGCTGATCAAAGATTAGCTACTTATATTTAAAGTCAAATGCACTTGAAATATTTAGCCAGAGTGTAAGTATCTTTAATTAATCTTTAAATGTATCAAAAATAAGCAGATTAATGATAGACATTGGGTTGGATGAATGGATAGATATATGAAAATCCAAGTATAATATATTGTTAATGGCAGAAGGGAAGTGGGTAGATGGATGCTCCCTGTGAAATTCCATCCAACTTTTGTGTGCTTGGAAATTTTTATTATAAAAACATTGGGGAAAAAAATTCATGCCAGTGGTCTTTTATGAAGAAAACACCTTATATTAAAACACAGATACTGTTATTGTTAGTAAAATTACAAACTTTGAGAAGAAATCTTGGTTTTTTGCCCTTGCTTTTCTCTCTGGCCTGTCTCTTCTGAGATGTTAAGAAAATCAAATTATATGGAAGCAAATTCTCAATGCAAAATAAAAGTAATATACAGTATCTTTTTATTATATAATTAATAATTCTTCACATAGTGAAGTGATACATTGAATGTTCTAAAATAGACTCATTAAATCAAATTAAACGATTCTGCAACATTGCTGAGGAAAGGTAACATAAATTTAATGACAACTGCCCTGCTAATCTGTGCTCCCTGACACTGCATTATCACTGCTGCTCAGCTTCACTCTCATTCACTCCTTATTGACTCCCTCTCACATTTACAACTGCATACTCGAGTTGATTAATAAGCATGTGAGGTTATTTTGAGCCTTGAATCACTGTAAATTTTGAATTAGTAAAGAAAAATTAATAAAGCTACTATAAGATCAATGGTAGTCTTTATCAAATGTATTACATATTTCACTTTTATCCAGATACCAAAAAGCTTAATAATTCTTCTTTTAATTATTAGCTGCCTGTAACCAAGGATTTTAGTTTTCATCTATTCTAGATGGTTTGGTTAAGAGTTCTGAAATTGCAAATATCTTAGCATGACCCCTCACCCTCACATGTAGACTGTATACAAAATTTCTACCACTTAGCAGCTGGATTTTCATGAGTATTCTTACATAATATGGCGAATTTTTCCTTTCAGACTTTACTACATCTTATGTAATTGAAATATGAAACCAAAAATAGAGTCTATGATTTATATGCAGGTGAACTGGATACTAACTTGGAAAGTTGGGGAAAAGTTCATAGGCTTTAATAGTCAAATGATAATTACAAAATTCTGTCTATGTAATGCATGTTCTGAATGCTAAAAGAACTGATAAACGAGTGCAACACCAGACTCCAAAACCAAGTCAAGATGAAAGTGTAAGCGCTGGCTTTGATGTTCACCAGTTCTTATCAGCAACCCTCCAAATAATACTCAATAGACCTAGTTCTAGTATAAGCTAGAACAAAATTATGTGTACTCCTGTCAGATACATGTGGAGAAAACTAAATTGACATTTTTCTAACTCATCTATAATAAGTTATTTGGTCTCCCAAGTGAGTGGGGAAATGAAATTTCTAATGTTTACATTACAGTGATTATGATTGATTATTCATTAGATTTTCTTTAAAATATGCATTCCCAAAATCAGATAAAATGTAAAGAAGAAATTTAACTCAAGGACAATATATTTCATCATAATTAAAGTAGTGTTGGGGAAATCCATTGATTCTAGGAAGTTCAGCTTGATCATAGTGAACAAAAATAACCTAGATGCTAACAGCTGAATGCAGATGTGATTCAATCTTCTACTTGTACTCCTGATCACAATATTTCACTTGTAGAGAGACCATTTGGATGAAGTCAAGAATCATTCCATATGCAGAAAGTCAGCACACATAAGCCAAGTGAATCAGCTCTATTCCTAGTTCAGGAGCACTATTTATACAAATAGTGAATAATTAGGGAGGGCCCAGGTGATCCTAGTGGTAAAAAAACCCCCTGCCAATGCAAGAGACATAAAAGACATGGGTTCTATCCCTGGGTCGGGAAGATCCCAAGAAGAAAATGGCAACCAACTCTAGTATTCTTGCTGGAGAATCCCATGGACAGAGGAGCCTGGTGGGCTACAGCCTATGAGATCGCAGAGTTAGGCATGACTGAAGCAATTGAGCATGTAGGGAGGGCCGGGGTAAAGCAGAAGCCTGCTGCTGCTGCTGCTGCTGCTGCTGCTAAGTTGCTTCAGTTGTGTCTGACTCTGTGTGACCCCATAGACGGCAGCTCACCAGGCTCCCCCATCCCTGGATTCTCCAGGAAAGAACACTGGAGTAACTTGCCATTTCCTTCTCCAATGCATGAAAGTGAAAACTGAAAGTGAAGTCGCTCAGTCGTGTCCGACTCTTCACGACCCCATGACTGCAGCCCACCAGGCTCCTCCATCCATGGGACTTTCCAGGCAAGAGTACTGGAGTGGGTTGCCATTGCCTTCTCCGAAGCAGAAGCCTAGGAGAGCACTAACCTCAGAAACACCTTCAGCCAGTGAGCTGGGAGAAAACTTAGGGAATAAACATACCAGTGATATTTTTGTCTCTTCAATCACATTTTCACACTTTCACATGAACAGTAACAAGACTAACATCAGGGTCAGATGATTTGAATTGCAATTAATACCTCTGCATTTGAACTAGGTGATATCTTAATTTCTCCCTGTTATCAGTTAGATGGACCATGCAAAATTGAATAATTGAGGATCATTTAATGCAGAATGGGGGGGAGGGGGCATTTATACAGGTATGGGAAAGGTTTGGAAATCCATGACAGATGGTGACTCACCTGGGGTTGGCAATAGCAGAACGTTGTTCCCATCCCTAAGCTTGAAGACAAATGATGGGACAGTATCAGAGAGAGCTGCAGCTACACGGGAAGGACCTTTGGTCAATGATACAGATATTACCAATTTAAGCTCCAGCAAGGAGGGAGAAGAAGGAATAAGTGCAGAGACTTCCGGTCTTCTGGTCTCTTGCCAGTCCTTCCAAATGGCTAAACTCCCCTGGGATACAGAGAGCAAGAAGGGAGCCCACTGAAGATATCCCCAGGAGAGAGGTGGGGAAAAGGAGCTAGAGGAGCAAAGATATCCTACACATTACCTGTCACCCAACCTGACTCATTCTTTTAAACAGTAAAAAGGGATGAGGAAAAATACGAAGAAGCAATGGCATTGAAACATGTATACTATCATGTTAGAAACGAATCACCAGTCTATGTTCGATGCAGGATACAGGATGCTTGGGGCTGGTGCACGAGGATGATCCAGAGAGATGATATGGGGTGGGAGGTGGGAGTGGGGTTCATGTTTGGGAACTCATGTACACCCATGGTGGATTCATATCAATGTATGGCAAAACCAATACAGTATTGTAAAGTAAAATAAAAATAAAAAATTTTTTTAAATAAATAAATAAATAAGAAGCAAAATGTGGTGCTAGAAATCTCCACTGCTCTCCCCCAGAGGCTAAGTGGGTAAATAACTTTACTAAGATGGACTGAGCCAACTCAGTCCTCTCTCAAACTAGTGAAAATGGTAAAATGTAAGCCTGAAATGGTAAAAGGGAACTGTTCCCCATCCATATGGAAAGCTCTCAGGCTTTGACCAATAAGATATTAGCTATAAAATTTTCTTAAATGTACTTTAACTGTGTTAGTTGCTCAGTTGTGTCCTCTCTTTGTGACCCCATGAACTGAGCACCCGCCCCAAGTCCTCTGTCCATGGAATTTTCCAGATAAGAATACTGGATTGGGTTGCCATTCTCTTCTTCAGGGGACCTTCCCAACCCAGGTCTCCTGCATTGCAGGCAGACTCTTTATCATCAGAGCCACCAGGGAAGCCTGGGGATATTCACTTTTATTCTTAATTAGTGAAAATTTTTTATCATGAACTATGATTGCTGTTTTTTCATCTGTTGAGAAAATTATACCATTTTTGCTTTTCAGTTTGTTTATAAGGTGAGTTACATTGTTTTGTTCTCAAATGTTAAAACTACCTTGCATTTTGGAGTAAAACTCAGCTGGTCAGGATACACACACACACACACACACATATAATGTATTACTAAATTCAGTTTTCCAATATTTGATGATGACTATTCATGAGAGATACTGATCTATAGCTTTCTTATGTTGTAATTGTTTTATTTTGAATTTGGACAAAACTGGCTTCATAAAATGAAGTGGGAAATATTCCCTCTTTCTCTGCTTTCCAGAAGGATTTTTGTAGACTTGATATTATTTCTTCATAAATGTTTTATAGACTCTACCAGTGAATGTATCTAGAATTTTTTTGATAGAAAGGTTTTTTAGGTA
>SJYQ01001633.1:350813-362886 GCA_006410935.1 Redunca redunca | reverse complement strand
ATGAAATTAAAAGACACTTACTCCTTGGAAAAGAAGTTATGACCAACCTAGATAGTATATTCAAAAGCAGAGACATTACTTTGCCAACAAAGGTCCGTCTAGTCAAGGCTATGGTTTTTCCTGTGGTCTTGTATGGATGCGAGAGTTGGACTGTGAAGAAGGCTGAGCGCCGAAGAATTGATGCTTTTGAACTGTGGTGTTGGAGAAGACTCTTGAGAGTCCCTTGGACTGCAAGGAGATCCAAGCACTCCCTTCTGAAGGAGATCAGCACTGGGTGTTGTTTGGAGGGAATGATGCTAAAGCTGAAACTCCAGTACTTTGGCCACCTCATGAGAAGAGTTGACTCATTTGAAAAGACTCTGATGCTGGGAGAGATTGGGGGCAGGAGGAGAAGGGGACGACAGAGGATGAGATGGCTGGATGGCATCACTGACTCAATGGATGTGAGTCTGAGTGAACTCCAGGAGTTGGTGACGGACAGGGAGGCCTGGCGTGCTGCAATTCATGGGGTCTCAAAGAGTCGGACACAACTGAGCGACTGAACTGAACTGAACTGAATGACTGATGACACTGAGCATCTTTTGATGTGTTTACTGGCCACTTGTGTAACTTCTTTGGAGAAACATCTATTCAGATTATGTGCCCATAAATAAATTGAGTTATTTTTCCTTTTTGTTATTTAGTTGGAAGACTTCTTTTTGTATCATGGATACCAATCCTTATTGATACATAATTTGTAAATATTTTATTTCAATATGTGGGTTATCCTCTTTAATTTCTTATGACTTAATATTCACTGTATTTATTTTGCTATGTTTCATTGATTTTTCTCCTGATTATTGGGCTGTCTTATCCTACTTCTTTGTGACTTTTGGTCTTTCCACTTGTCCTTGTTGAAACATGAGCTATGGCCAGTCCTCTGTGACCTTTGAGACTGTTCCACCTTCCACTTATCAGTAGTTCTTTCCTTGTATATGCAAATGAATACTCAACCAAAAATTGAAAGAAACTCCTTTGCATAGTTTAAGACAATCTGTGTAGTTTCGCCATCTTTCATATTTTGCTCTGCAAATTACAGCAGCCCTGACACATTAGACTCTGTAGCCTCTACTGAAAGGGGCTGTCTTGGGTTTTTTCAAATTCTTTCTCCTTGCCTATGGCCTGGAAACTCCAGGGAATCATCTAGGGCAGTGGTAGAAATCACCTTATTTGTTTTCCTTCTCTCAGGGATCACTACTCTGTGGCTTAGATATGGTTGGGAGAAAAACCAAAAATTGGAAAATGAGTTTAGAAAGTCATAAAATCTTAAATTCCATGCTAAGAAATTTACCTTTACTATTTTTATTGTTTTCTGTTCTTTTTCCCAAAAAGGAACAGAATCAGTTAATTACATGATGAGAACATCACCAAGTAACAGTATAAAGGATGAATCACAGGGCAAAAGTTATGATGAGGGCCTGAAACAGGGTGAAAACAGATGAAATGGTGAAGGATTGTAATCACTCTAGAAAGAAATTTATTCCGATGGGTATACCATTGAATCTGGAGAATGACACAAATGAAAGTGTTCACCGTTATACTAAGTTTTGTAGCTTAAGAAAATTGATGATAATGATTCTAGAGAAAGCATTAATGAAAGCAAAAGAAGGAGGAATATTTTCTATGGGGGAAGAAGCTAAATAGTTAAAATCAGGATACACAGTGTTAGGCATTCTATGTGATACAAAGATATATGTATTAAAACCCCAAAATGATTCTCTTTGACATCTGTAGTTACCATATTTTATTTGTCTATCCTATATTATACAGTGGTCAAAGGCTGAAATTTGAGTAAACAGTGACTTTTCATTCCTTGTAAGCTTTATTTAAATCTTCATTCATTACTAATTTCTTTATCAAAATAATTGCCCAATCGCTCATCATCCTATTTTAATTGCAGCACAGTTCAATTTTAGATGCTTCAAAATTCTACTTTGAAACTAGTGTGGATCAACTTTCATCTCCCTTGAGTCTACTTATGAGGTTTTGGCAGAAGTGTCAGGCTACCTAAACAGAGTGTTGGAACCTTTGAACAAACTAAATTAAAAGATGTCTCTTACTTAAGCAGATTCTTAAAGCAAAGTTGATACAGAATTTTAAAATAAAACCTTCTTTTCTGTATTGCCAATAGGAAAAGAATTTTGAAAGATATTCTGGGCAAAAAAATAAAAATAAGAAAATAAAGCATATGTCCTGATGGTTGGATAATTCCCCAAACTGTAATGTCTTTTCTAAATTGAACAGGCACTGCAAGTTAGCTCCATATCGAATGAGGACCATAATTCATCAAAACTGCCCTGATCTAAACTTTTGTCTCTTATCAAAGGAAAATGAGTTCAACCAACATTTAGATTGGAATGCCAAAACCTTTCCCTGATTAATCAACTGTTCATTTCTGGCTGCAAGACTCCTTTAAAAATTTTCAATATGTCTAAGCCTTGGAGCCTTGGAGACATACATCTATAAATCATGATATTAAACAAATGATAAGAATTTCAGCAACACTATATTACAGACATCTAACAGGGACTTTTTTTTTTTTTTAAGTTTTCTATTTGACTGGCTTTTACTCCCCCTAGAACTTCTACTGGCTGGAGAAGTTTGAACATTTGTTAAAAGCTATAAATGACCTCTTGATTTCATCCATCACTGAAGAAATATCTATTTGTATCTACCTTTAGAAATAAAAAGTATTAAATTAATATTTTTAGGTTTAAATGATGTACAAGACTCAATAACTTCAAATAAAACAACTTTTACAAGTTTATAAACTTGTATAAGGATTTTGTCCAGTAATTATCTTTCATGCTTAAAAAAATCTTCAAGATTTTGCTACCAGCATCATACAAATCAAAACTTGTGTTAAAGAACAGTTCATAAACGAAGTACTGATATACTGATATTGATTGAGGATTGTCTTGGTAGGGGATTTATAGTTAAGCTCAGAAGCTCAATGACATTGTGTCCCCATCATTTAGGGTAGATGAGCATTAACTGCAATTAATGATTTCCATAAAAGGAAAGCTTTCAAGAATCCACTCAAACCAATTTCAAAGTTTACACTAAGACACTACCAGGAACATCTTCCTTGTGTATCTCTTCATATTTCCAAGGCTAGGTCTGAATCATTTCCCTTAATTATTTTCTCAGTTGAGATGATTAAAAGTATCCTTTTTTTTTTTTTTCAGTGCTACTTCTTCAACAATTGAAGATCAGTCACTGAACTCTGTGTGTAAAACTGGTTACCATTTTGGGCAAACAGTATTGAATAAGGCCCAATGGAGGAAGGGACAAATAGACTCTGAAATATAAGAAACAGATTCAGGTTATGTCTCTATAAAGTTGAGCAAATATTTTGATTTCTCTGTAACTCATTTTTTGATAAAATGGGAATTCATTCATCCAACAAATATTATAAAACATGTGCCCTGTGCAAGAAACTGGGCTAGATAACTGTGACAGAGACCAACCAAGACATAGTCCCTGCCATCAGCAGGAGAGTAGGGCAAACAACTAAAATGAGAATAGTGAGCAAAAATCATAAAAAGGAAAAAAAGGTACCAAAGCTGTAAGGGTATGAGTATGACAAGAGCATATAACAGTAGGCATCAATTAATATTTATCCTAATTTCCTCAAAAGTTTGCTGTAATGTACATGTATGAGAGTTTGAAACAAGTAAAACTTGTCACACAAATGAAAACCAATCTATTATGATCCTCCATAGTGATTAAAATGTGTCTGGACAGTTGTCAGACTCACCTGGCAGACTAACCATCATCCACTAAAAATAGTATAATTAAAAGCATAATGAACTGCCTATAATAAATATCAAATGATTACTTGCTGACTAAAGTACTGTGATACTCCAAATATATAATTATATGTTTCTCCTCATAGCATGAAATAAAATGATTAATGCAGACACATGCTTTTTAATAACACAGAAGGTGTGATATCTATATTCTCTGAAACAGGAATATGCAATTCTATTGAGCATAAATTATTATTTTTTAAGTATAATGTTAGAATGACAGAAAAGTAGGTATGGCTATCTTTATGATGACTTAAAAAAACGACTCACCATCTAAGCTCATGTTGGAAGCTGTTGTGATGCACATGAACATGTACTATACATGTTTGTAACATTGCCAGCCCCAACCCATCCACAGACCATAACTGGCATTGTTATTCTCTTTTCATAGACCAATCCAATGTTTTGAGTTAGATTCAGAATGGATTATGCAAGGCACTAAGATTATAAATTCTTTTACAGTATCAGTCTTTAATCCATTGAGTTTATTTTTGTGTGTGGTGTTAGAAAGTGTTCTAGTTTCATTCTTTTACAAGAGGTTGACCAGTTATCCCAGCACCACTTGTTAAAGAGATTGTCTTTAATCCACTGTATATTCTTGCCTCCTTTGTCAAAGATAAGGTGTCCATAGGTGTGTGGATTTATCTCTGGGCTTTCTATTTTGTTCCACTGATCTATATTTCTGTCTTTGTGCCAGTTTCACACTGTCTTGATGACAGTGGCTTTGTAGTAGAGCCTGAAGTCAGGCAGGTTGATTCCTCTAGTTCCATTCTTCTTTCTCAAGATTGTTTTGGCTATTTGAGGTTTTCTGTATTTCCATACAAATTGTGAAATTATTTGTTTTAGCTCTGTGAAAAATACCACTGGTTGCTTGATAGGCATTGCATTGAGTCTGTAGATTGCTTTGGGTAGTATACTCATTTTCACTATATTAATTCTTCCAATCCATGAACATGGTATATTTCTCCATCTATTAGTGTCCTCTTTGATTTCTTTCAGCAGTGTTTTATAGTTTTCTATATATAGATCTTTAGTTTCTTTAGGTAGATATATTCCTAAGTATTTTATTTTTTTCACTGCAATGGTGAATGAAATTTTTTCCTTAATTTCTTTTTCTACTTTCTCATTATTAGTGTATAGGAATGCAAGGGATTTCTGTGTGTTGATTTTATATCCTGCAACTTTACTATATTCATTGATTAGCTCTAGCAATTTTCTGGTGGAGCCTTTAGGGAGCCTTTATGTAGAGGATCATGTCATCTGCAAATAGTGACAGTTTTACGTCTCCTTAAAGATCTAAACATAAGACCAGAAACTATAAAACTCCTAGAGGAGAACATAGGCAAAACACTCTCTGACATAAATCACAGCAGGATCCTCTATGACTCACCTCCCAGAATACTGGAAATAAAAGCAATAATAAACAAATGGGATCTAATCAAAATTAAAAGCTTCTGCACTACAAAGGAAACTATAAACAAGGTGAAAAGACAGCCTTCAGAATGGGAGAAAATAATAGCAAATGAAGCAACTGACAAACAACTAAATCTCAAAAATATACAAGCAACTCCTGCAGCTCAATTCCAGAAAAATAAATGACCCAATCAAAAGATGGGCCAAAGAACTAAATAGACATTTCTCCAAAGAAGACATACAGATGGCTAACAAACATATGAAAAGATGCTCAACATCACTCATTATCAGAGAAATGCAAATCAAGACCACAATGATGTATCATTTCACACCAGTCAGAATGGCTGCAATCCAAAAGTCTACAAGAAATAAACACTGGAGAGGGTGTGGCGAAAAGGGAACCCTCTTATGTTGTTGGTGGGAATGCAAACTAGTACAGCCACTATGGAGAACAGTGTGGAGATTCCTTTAAAAACTGGAAATAGAACTGCCTTATGACCCAGCAATCCTACTGCTGGGCATACACACTGAGGAAACCAGAACTGAAAGAGACACGTGTACCCTAATGTTCATGCAGCACTGTTTATAATAGCCAGGACATGGAAGCAACCTAGATGTCCATCAGCAGATCAATGGATAAGAAAGCTGTGGTACATATACAGAATGGAGTATTATTCAGCCATTAAAAAGAATACATTTGAATCAGTTCTAATGAGGTGGATGAAACTGGAGCCGATTATACAGAGTGAAGTAAGCCAGAAAGAAAAACACCAATACAGTATACTAACACATATATATGGAATTTAGAAAGATGGTAATGATAACCCTGTATGTGAGACAGCAAAAGAGACACAGATGTATAGAACAGTCTTTTGGACTCTGTGGGAGAGGGAGAGGGTGGGATGACTTGGGAGAATGGCATTGAAACACGTATAATACCATGTAAGAAACGAATCGCCAGTCTAGGTTCGATGCAGGATACAGGATGCTAGGGGCTGGTGCACTGGGAATACCCAGAGAGATGGTATGGGGAGGGAGGTGGGAGGGGGGTTCAGGATTGGGAACTCATGTACACCTGTGGTGGATTCATGTTGATGTATGGCAAAACCAATACAGTATTGTAAAGTAAAA
Organism: Redunca redunca; assembly: GCA_006410935.1. NCBI lineage: Eukaryota > Metazoa > Chordata > Mammalia > Artiodactyla > Bovidae > Redunca > Redunca redunca. The sequence continues at coordinate 356,491 of SJYQ01001633.1, read as the reverse complement.
TAAAAATAAATAAATAAAGTATCAGTCTTTCTAGAAACAACTATTCACAGATAATTAATGGATATAATTATAATCATTTTATAATAGAGGGTGTTTCTTAAAGCCTACTCTTAGAAAACACTTTCAATCTAATATTAAATACAATGTTCATTTGCAAGTAACAAAATCACATTTGCTTTAAATGTTCTGAAATTCAAATTTAAACTAGAGTTCTCTCTAGTTTGATTAATCAGGTTTCATACAATTATAACTACATTCACAAAAATAATTGTTTCTAGTGAACTTATTCATAACCAGTATCAGGCCATTTTTCTCTAAATAAATACAAAATACTTTCCTATTTGCTGTCTCAAATGTTACATAGCCCCAGTCACTAAATCAAGATTATACTGATTCTTATGACCTCGGGTCACATATATCTGTTCTCCTTAGAATCCCTATCCACAGTGACATAGCGAATGGGAATAAGTCCAGGATAAAACAGATGGAGAATGGCTGGGTTCATTAGGCACCAGGCCAGGTGTTTGTTTCTGGCAAAACTGTAAGAAAAAAATGCCACAGAATCCCTGACTAGTATGGACTCACAGTTCTGTGTGAATGTGATAGTGGTGGTAGTCAAATTAATGTGTCTTCTTTACTACCAGGCAGGTTGTGTTATTTCAATCACACATTCAAACATTTACTGCATGGAAACTCAATGTGCGGTTTCCAATTATTAGTGTCCTAAAATTCTCTCTAGAGAAAATAAGAGAGATAAATAGTTAGCTAAACAAAGAAGTGTGTGTGTGTGTGTGTGTGTGTGTGTGTGTGTGCGCACACGCGCACACATATGCGTGCTCACTCAATCATATCTTTGTGACCCCATAGACTGTAACCCACCAGGCTCCTCCGTCCATGGAACTTTCCAGGCAAGAATACTGGAGTGGGTTTCCTGTTCCTACTCCAGGGGATCTTCCCGACTCAGGGATCAAACCTACATCTTGTGCATCTCCTGCATTGGCAGGCAGATTCTTTACCACTGTGCCACTGGGAAGCCATCCTCCCGACCCAAGGATCAAAGCCAGGCCTCCTGCATTGCAGGATTTTTTACAGTCTGAGCCACCAGGAAGTCCAAACAAATAAATACAATTCATTTGTATTCAAATAAATTGAATTTAAATTCAAACTTGAATGTTGTCTGAAGTTTGTTGAATTTATTCAAACTTCAGACAACATTCTGAAAATAACTATTTTTAGTCCAAGAGAGAATTTATAAACTAAGCTGTACAACAGATGTTACAGCAATACTTTTATAATTGCAGAAATTTTGATGAGAACTTATTACTGAAAATCAGAGGGAGAAAATGTAAGGACATTCTACATTTGTTCTGTGACAAATAGCTTCCCTTCTCCACACACCACAGAACTGTGGCTATCACAATGGACATGATCTCTGTTTACTCATTTCCTCAAATCAATGACTCATCTGAGCTCTTTAAAATAAAATAATTGGTTCATTATAATCCCACATTTTTGACTATTAACTGCACAAGGGATAACAGCACCCTACATCTACCCTGAGCATGTTTATTTTCTAATTTAACATGGTTTCTTCTTTGACAAGTGTGTGATCTATAGAGAAAAAACAAAGCATTTTATTACACACAGTAAAATTATCTTCAACTCCTTTTCTCTAATCTCAGAGGAAAGGTACCCCTCTCGTTAAGATTAATCTGTCAATTTAAGCACTCAGAGATCCCCATATTATCTAGGGGTTTTCCATGTGGCTCAGATGGTAAAGAATCCGCCTGAAAAGCAGGAGACATGGGTTCAGTCCCTGAGTTGGGAAGATCCCCCAGAGAAGGGAATGGCAACCCACTCTAGTACTCTTGCTGGAGAATCCCATGGACAGAGTGGGCTCAGTTCCTTCTGTTAATATTATCCTTTCTCTCCTTGTACATATAACAACCTTCTTCACTGTCACTTTCTCTTTAGCCTGCCAGGAAACCCAAGTTCCTTCTATTTGTTAAAAAATAAGGCCATTTTTGCTTTACTCTGTATGATCCCACCACAATCCACTGCAACTTCTTCTCTTCCCTTCTCAACCAAACTTGCAATAACTTATCTAGCTATCTTCCTTTTTCTTTCTCTTTCAAATGACTAGAGTAAGTTTTTCCCCAAACGCCTTTACTAAGGTCTGATCACCTAATAGTTTAATCTAACGGACTCTTTTAGGGATTTTCTTCTCTCTTTGGCCCTCAAGATATTGTCTCACCTAGATCTTTCCTACCTTAGTGGTCACTCCCTTTAAGTGTACAACAGTAGGCTTTTTCCCCTTTTTGTAACATATATACTAATTCATCAAGGATCCCATCCTCAACTCTTTTCACACATTATATGTACCACCTGGAAAATCATATAACCTACTGGTTTTACCTACCACCTCTATAAAAGAATGTTTACAACTGCATCTGTGACCCTGGTTTCTCCCCAAAGTCCCAGGATCCTATGTACAGGTGCAAATAATCTCCATATATTTTATTACTGTTGCTTATCTGTCATAACTAAATTCTTTATAAGACCATGGAAAAACTGCACTAATCACATTTATGAAAAAATAGAATAGATTAAAGAAATAATGACATGGTCAAATCCATTAAAAATAGCAGCATTATCATTAATATTTTGTCCCATCACCCTATTGTTATATATATTTTCATGCTGAAACATTTCTGCATAGATCACTCTTATTTCTGAATGCAGAAAGCTTTACAGTCAATATGACCTTTTAAGAAAGGATATAAAGGAGACAAAGTCATATTAAATTCCCTTCCTCAGTTCACATCTCCATTAGCAAATATCTATCACCATCAAATATTCTCACCTCTTCAGCATGGGCAGAAACAGAGGACCAATACCTCTGATTCAACCTTGGTACACAAAAATGTGCTCATGAGCAATTTACATTTATTTTAATAGCTATAAAAATGAAAGTACAGTGTTGAGTTTATTTCCTAAAGAGAAAATTCTAATTCATCAAGATTATGAGCATGACTGAAAGCCCACTATGGGAATGCAGTGGTTGTTTAGAATGAAAGTGAAAGTAAAAAGCACTCAATCACTGTCTTACTCTTTGTGACACCATGGACTGTAGCCCACCAGGCTCCGCTGTCCATGGAATTCTCCAGGCCAGAATACTGGAGTTGGGTAGCCATTCCCTTCTCCAGGAGATCTTCCCAATTCAGGGACTGAACCCAGGTCTCCTGCATTGCGGGTGGATTCTTTACCCTCTGAGCCACGAGGGAAGCCCAAGAACACTGGAATGGGTAGCCATCCCTTCTCCAGTGGATCTTCCTGACTTGGAGTCTCCTGCATTATAGGTGGATTCTTTACCAGCTACCATGGGTTGTCATTAATCACCCATGCTGTGCCCTCACATGGACTGACTCACTGATAGGGACATAAACAGAATCCTGCCAATTCCATTTTTTAAAGCAATGCTCATTTTAAGAAGACTGCATATCTCTTTCCTAACATGAAAGCACAGCAACCACCTGAATATTTAGTCATTGCATTTTGTCTTTGTCAAGGGAAAAAAATCCACTGTTTAGTCACTTGCTTGTTAGTTGGTAAAGAATCTGCCTGCAGTGTAGGAAACCTGGGTTCAGTCCCTGGGTCAGGAAGATTCCCTGAAGAATGGAACAGCAAACCACTCCAATATTCTTCCCTGGAGAATTCTATGGACATAAAAGCCTGGCAGGCTACAGTCCATGGGGTCACAAAGATTGGACACAACTGAGAAACTAACACTTCACTTCACTTTACTGTCTTGTGTCCACTACAAAAAAACTCTATCACTTAATGGTCTCACTATCTTTATCATAGGTCTTAAAAAACTCTTTATACATATGTGTGACTTACCAATACCAATTAGAAGATAATATAATTATATCTAAATTTATAAAACTATGGTTTAGGCTATTTCAAAATCACCTGGATGCTTTTTAAAAAATAAAACACAACAAAAACAGATTCCTGGAGCAGCTCAGGAAATGCACACAGTCCAAAGATTTGCAGTGAATCAAGGGTCTCTGGTTTCGTGGACTTCCCAGGTGATGTTTATGCACACTAAACTTGAAAACAAGACTTTCTCATTGCTTTTACTAAGTTGACTTTGAATAAGAAATCAGAAAGGGGGATTGAAAGAGAATGTTGTCAAAAATGTTTCACTTAAAAAAGGAGAGAGATCTCATTTACAAAAGGTTCAAGGAGATTCCTGCTAGCGCTCCTCACCTGAGAAAAAGCCAAATCAATGAAGGCATTCTAGCATGGCGTCCTAGATAACTCAAGACCTAATAAATCATACTATTTACTGTCTACTTCTTTAAGATCAGCTTGACTGCCTTTGCTCTCTTTAGAGTTAAAATAACCAATTCACTTCTCTTCCTTCTGCTGCACAAAATCAGTTGCTTCAAGCATCCAAGTTGGCCCAGATATAATAATAAGGCCATGCCTTGAAAAGGAAATGAAAAAGAATAAAACATGAACCAAAATTGTACCTCTTCCTCAAAGGAAGCTGTGAATTATGGTTAGAAATAAGCTGATAAAATTGTAGGCAATGCTCTGCTTTAAAAACAGCCCAAGTGAAATACAATTTGGCAGCCAGAGAGAACACAAAATTCTTTAGAAAAAGAGATCACTATTGAGGGTGAAATTTCCTTATGTGAACAAGAATTTCTGTGTAAATTCAGTTCAGCTCTAACTGATATCCCAATCCATAAATACTATCCTCACTCAGGCTTTCTCTCTTTTTTTCTAAGTATATGTTCTGTTGATGGCTGATACAACTCTTCTTCATACCGAGGAAAAGATGTCTTAGCAGAAATTCACCATAGCTACTTTTTCAAATATAAAAGAAAATAATTTTGACTTTGGAAATATGACTTATATTTTGTCTTAGAATTTTTAAAATTTTCTAAAGAACTTTATGATAACATATTAGACTTTTCTTCTAAATCTGCTGAAGGAATTAATAAAATATTATAGAAGAAAACCAAGTAGCAACCCTATAGATTCGTCATGTGTAAAACTGAGACAAAAATCTTCCCTAATTGGTTCCCAAGGTTGGTATACCCACATGCTTCAAATAGCAATATGTGTATCAGTCATCTATTACTGTATAACAAATCACCCTGAAATTTAGGCATCTAAACAAAAACAGTCTATTCACTTTGTATTCTTCTTTGGGATGGATTTAGCTGAAGAGTCTTCTAGTCATCTCACCCATGTTCTTGCATGAGGGGACCTTGCTGGTGTAGATGGTCCATAGCAGACTCATTCACATGTCTGTTGGTTCACTGGGACTTCTGTTCTGGGTACTTTTGTTCTTTGGATAACTTCTCCAGCATGTTCCAAGGGAGCAAGTCACAATGAGCAAACACCAAGCCTCTGCTTGCATCACACTGATGAATACACAGTTGGTTAAAGCAAGTCACGTGGCCAAGCGTAGAAGTCACATGAAGGGACTGTACAAAGATGTAGACACCAGGGGTGTGATTCATCAGGGACTGTTGTTATCATAATCTAACAAAGATGTATTACAATTATTTGGTAAACTACAAAGAATCATACTAACAATAATTATAACATTAAAAATAGTAAAAAAAAAAATTAATAAAAATAGTAAAAAAAAAAAAAAA
>SJYQ01001633.1:324515-350594 GCA_006410935.1 Redunca redunca | reverse complement strand
AAAATAGTAAAAAAAAAAAAAAGTAAATTTGGACTAAGTCTATCAATGCATTCCTCTCTTGATCATTCCTATAATGCAGTAAATTTGACTGATTCAAATTTCATTACTTTTTAAAATAGCATCTGGAGTACATGTCAGTGGAAACATTTGAGATATATATCTGCTCAAGAATAAGTGGAAAGACCAAGAGGTAGGCCAACAGAAAGAGATATCTGTTACTTAACAAATAAAAAAGAAAAATAAAAACCTTAGGCAAATGACTAGTCACAAGCTCAACTGAAATAAAAGTTAGAAGTAGAGATATATAATTTATCATTGTTTTAAAAATGGAGTGATTAATGTTATAGACCCAGAAAGATAAGAAAAAAATTAAGGCATTGTTTACCTCCTCTAGAACACTATATAATGCCATTTCAAAAATAAAAAATAAATCTATACTTTTTAAAAAGTGAACCAAAAAATTCATCCAACTCTTCCATTAGCTCCACTCAGTAGTCTCTCGCTGAGGGAAGGTTTTTTGTTTTTTTTTTTTGCATCCAACCTACGCTACTCATGGTAAAATTTGTACTAAACATCTTTGCCCATCTTTGGGCATGAACTCTGCATCAAAACTGGTTACCTCCTTCACACAACCACATAACCCTCCATTCACCTGAGGGATGTTCTAATGATATCTCTCTTTTTTCCCTTCTATTATAGGACTAAATTTCCCCTAAATCACTTTTACTTTACTCTTCTAAATCCTCTCAAATTTTTTAACACTCATCTCAAGAAAATAAGGCTCCTTCCTCCGTGTTAGGCTGTGATTAAGCAAATGCAACTATAATGCAGTTAACCTCTCCAATATTAATTGTCTTGAGGATTAAATAAATTATTTTAGAATGAGTTTAAATAGTAACGAGTGTAAATATGGCTAGCAAGCAGTTGTTATATCAATAGTCACAGTGATAACAGATGTTTGGCACATTAATTTTAAACCTTCTCAGGTACTGGCATTTTTACTAATAATATGTATTGTATTATTGACTAATATGTAGCTTCTCAGCAAGTATGACTACTAGCCCTTCTTCAGACTGAATCAATGATTTCCCATTTGAGTGTTCCATTGTTTAAAGTTTATTCAATTATTAAAGTCATTCAGAATTTGAATCTATCTTCTTACTTTTTCATGTCTGAATAAGGTTGTTAACTAATATAAATGTATTATTATGGGTTGAGTGAGCTATGAGGTTCTGAGAAGGAGTTGGGAGAAGGACAATGCTCTTTAGAAGATATTGCTATATACCTGAGGAGAAAATAGCTGTTTGTTTTGAAGGACCCTATGGTTTAATTCCAATAATAATAAATGACAGGGAGGGATTGGGGGCAAGAGGAGAAGGGGACAACAGAGGATGAGATGGCTGGATGGCATCATCGACCTGATGGACGTGAGTTTGGGTGAACTCCGGGAGATGGTGATGGACATGGAGGCCTGGCGTGCTGCGATTCATGGGGTCGCAAAGAGTCGGACACGACTGAGCGACTGAACTGAACTGAACATGTTTTGAGTATTTACTATGTTACACACTGTGCAATACAATTTACATGAATTAGTTCTTTTATCTTCACAAAGTATAATGCTATAGTAGGTACATACACTATTCTCATTCATAAATGAGAAAGTTCAGTCTTAGGTAGATTGTGTGACGTGCCTAATGCTGCAGACTTTTTTAAGTGTCAATGTCTGATAAATCCAGGTCAGACTCTAGAAGCTGAATGTCTAAGCCTTAATAAACTTCCTGAGCAACTGCCACAAAAAGTCTTGTAAGAGAGTTATTGGCTCTGTTTCATAGGTCAAGTAAATTGAGACAAAGAAAAGTTAAATAACTCATCCAAGATCTCAATATAAACGGCAGACTAAAGATTTGAACCCAGGGCAGTTTGGCTTCAGATAAATCAACAACAACAAACACACAGTAAAAACTGTGGTTCCAGAAAGCACAAACCCACAAAGGTAAATTTCTTGTGATGCTATCTGGGAAGTCCAACTTTAAGCTTTAGAAACAATGAAACTTGTATGCTAAACAGTTTTTGAAATTCACCTGATCATAGGGACCTTCACTCAAGTAAGCAAGCACATGGTATCCAGCATGACAAACCGCCCCCCAGTGGCTTACCACAACAGTCCCTTATTTTACTCATGTATCTGTAGTTTTGAGATGAACAGGTCATTTCTGCTCCACACGGTATCAGCTGTCGGAGATCTGAACAAGGACTTGACAGTCTATTTAAAGATGCTTCTGCAGACTAGCAGCTTGGACTCAGCCGGGGATATCAAGCCCCTTCCTGGACTGCCTGACTTCTCTCATGGCATGGTAGCTAGACTCCAAAAGTGAGCAACTCCAAAGAGCTATGTAGAAGCAGTGTTATCTGTTATGAGTTAGCCTGGGACACAGGGACACTTTGCTGTGGTCATGAGTCAGCCTGCCAGTGTTCACAGGATGGGAACATGACCACCCATCTCTTGGGAGGAGTGTCAAAGCAATAAAGTACTCAAGTTCCTGCACTAGCATTACTTTCAAAGCTTCAGTCCTTCGACCCTGATTAATAACTTTAGTCTCATTCTCAATTCTCATATCAACTCTGTCTCTAGCAAAGCAGATATACAGAGCCATGCTGAAATAGTTCAGCAGCTTTGTGAGGAGTTAGACCTGGAGGCCTGTAGAAATAATAATGCTGTTCAAAGAACATTCATCCTGGAAATCAGGCCATCCAAGACCAGTTGGGGGTTGGGTCTCATTAACTGATGGTTAAGGACTTTGCAGGCTTCGGTTCTCTCATCTATGAAATGACTGTTGGTCTAAGCCACCTCCGAAGCCTCTGAGATTTATGATGAAAGTAACTATTTTTCTACCTATTCTCCCATATTTTATGTCCTCATATCCTAGTAGCCACCCAGACACAGAATTTGTCTGCCTCTGAAAACCTACCTTTGTGAATAGGCACCTAGTACCTACTCCTACGGAAAAGGCAATGGCACCCCACTCCAGTACTCTTGCCTGAAAAATCCCATGGACTGAGGAGCCTGGTAGGCTGCAGTCCATGGGGTCGCGAAGTCAGACATGACTGAGCGACTTCACTTTCACTTTTCACTTGCATGCATTGGAGAAGGAAATGGCAACCCACTCCAGTGTTCCTGCCTGGAGAATCCCCAGGATGGGGGAGCCTGGTGGGCTGCCGTCTATGGGGTCGCACAGAGTCAGTCACAACTGAAGCGACTTAGCAGCAGCAGCAACCTACTCCTACAACACTCTCGGGGGAAAACCTGCCTTCCAGGTTTCTACCACACGTAACTCTGTCCCTCAGCTATCCCACTTGACTGGAAAGATAGACCTGAGGTTTGGTAACTCATCTGCATGAGGTTCTAGCAACCTACTCCTTATGTAGATTGACTTGTCAGGGATTTGTCTTTAGACTCATGTCTGACCACCTAGAATAGCAGAGCCTGTCCTTGATCGCCTGCTCTCCTTGACCTTCACATGGCCAAGAAGGTTCTAGTCAAAATCTCTGACTCTGTGGCTCAGAATTCCCCAGTCATTTGTCCTGGGTTCTTATGTTTCTTTTATGCCTTTCTTTTTCTATTACCACAAGGGCTTCCCTCGTGGCTCAGCTGGTAAAGAATCTGCCTGCAGTGTGGGAGACCTGGGTTCCATCCCTGGGCTGGGAAGATCCCCTGGTGAAGGGAAAGGCTGCCTGCTTCCGTATTCTGGCCTGAAGAATTCCGTCCATGGGGTCGCAAAGAGTCAGACATGACTGAGTGACTGTCACTCACTCTGTCCATTGTTACCTTTAACAAAAGTATCCACTGTGTTCTTGCACTTTTCATCTTGATTTTTGCTTCTTTTTGTAAAAATAGTGGCAAAACTCTTCCATAAAATTTTATGTTAAGTCAGCTTGAAAATTCCTATTATGCACGATATGTTTTGATGGGAGTTTTAATTAGACATATAAAACTAATTTAAGTGTCAGCAATATTTTTTCCAATATGCATGTAGACATACTTTTCATCTGATAATAAAACCAATACAAAAGGTATTATTGTGAAAGAATTATTGTGTGGGAGTAAAAATTGCCTAAGAAAACATTGCAATTCATGGTAAATACCCATTTTTGTATGACTGACATTGCATTAATAATTATTATAGTTTTACTTGTCACTGAAACAAAAAAAACAATATTAGCTTTATTGTACAAAGATAGATTCACCAAATATATTCTTATGAGTCTATTATTTATTTTTAAAATTATTCAATATCATCTGCTTTTTAATTAGCACATCTTAATATTCCCTGGTGGCTCAGGTGGTAAAGAATCTGTCTGCAATGCAGGAGACCTGGGTTTGACCCCTGAGTTAGGAAGATCCCCTGGAGGAGGGTATGGCAACCCACTCCAGCATTCTTGCCTGAGAATTCCATAGACAGAGGAGTCTGGCGGGCTATAATCCATGAGATCGCAAAGAGTCAGACACAACTGAGCGACTGAGCACACTGCATAATATCCACAGGGCACTAAATATTCTGGAATACAAGTTATTGAAAGATATAGCTGTCACCCTCAAACATGCAAATCTACGACTTATTGTTACACTTAAATTTAACAAAGTCCCAATTCAATCTTTTACACGGCTAGTAAAAAAGTAATTAGGATAACCTCTATCCACACGGATAAAACTTTACAGCTCTTCCATGACTGACATACAATCTGTACCAATTATTCATTCAAAATGAGCTCTCAGGCAATACTCTTCCTCCTTCTCTTGCTTTTAAACTATTCATTCTTATAGGTCAGGAGGTCTTCCTGGTCTCAGTTGTACGGGTAATTTATAACAAGTGTTTTGGCCAATTTTTTCTTCTGGATATATCTTCCTAAGGTTAAAAATAGTCATTTGAATCAAAAGATTAACTTAGTGACTATGATTTCAGTATTTCCACTTAGCATATTAAAAGATTTCTTAAATGTTTTATGCTGTATTTTATAGGTAAAGTAAAATTGCATTATTTAATTCTTTTTACCAAAAACATAATGGAAGGTTAATGGCAAACATTATTGTAGTTTTTTTAATGTTTTTAAAATTTATTTTTGATTGGAGGATAATTGCTTTGCAATGTTGTGTTGGGTTTTGCCATACAACAACATGAATCAGCCATAAGTATACATATGTCCCCTCCCTCTTTAACCTCTCTCCCAACCCCTACCCCAGGCTGTCACAGAGCATGGGCTGAGAGCCCTGTGCTACACAGCAACTTCCCACTAGCTATCTCTTTTACCTATGGCAATGCATATGTTTCAAGGCTACTCTCTCAATTGGTCCTGCCCTATCCTTCCCCTGCTGCATTTTTGTATTTCTCATCAAACTGTGGTCAAATTCTTCAAAGAATAATGAAATCCTTTTTTTGTCTTAATTCTCCTTAATATCTGTCTAGGGAAGAAAGATTATTTCAGCATTGCCAATTCAGTTTTTTGCCTCAATTTCACCTCAACAGTTTCAGGATTTCCCATCTGCCAACGCAAACATTTTTTAAAGTGGTTTATTTCTCACACCACTTCTTATGTCTCATGGCATTTCACGATGTCAATGAATGCGAAAAGCTTTTTGATAACTGATTAACTGGTGGGAAAAAAAAGATTCTTGGTGGAAATTGAAAATTGATACCATCTTATCACTGTCTACCAGAATATTAAAATGTGAAGTACAAATGAAGAATGACCAATTTCGGATAACTCAATGAATCAAGGATGCAATTTAAGGAAACCTTTATCCAGTCATTAAAAAAGGTAATGATGTGAAAAAGCTGGAGGAGCTCGTGCGCGCACACGTGCACACGCGTGCGTGTGTGTGTGTGTGTGTGTGTGTGTGTGGTATGCATTTTATTTTATAGTTTCCCACTTATTCTACTCCTTATATTATTAATGTGTAAAAATAAGCACATCCTGCATCTACATATTTTCATTCACAGATCAAGACTATATACTATTTCTCATTACCTTTTAGTCATCTGAAGATCACGTATTTGCCTCTCCTCCAAAAATTATTCTGTACTATGGTAAAAGCCCGAATATGTATACCACTGTAATTGTGAACAGAACCTACACTGTGGAAGTTTTCCTTATCGTCCTTCGAATCCATACAAATGAGGAAAGCAGTCCCTAGTTGTGGCATGTCTTTCCACAGGTATTCTAGCTCAAATCTCCTGTTAGTCACCTTTAATCTTCATTATGTATATATGCTTAGTCCCTCAGTCGTGTCTGGCTCTCTGTGACCCTTTGGACTGTTTGAGACCCTCTGGACTGTAACCACCACGCGCCTCTGTCGCTGAGATTTTGCAGGCAAAAATGCTGGAGTGGTTGCTATTTCCTCCTCCAGGGGATCTTCCCGACCCAGGGACTGAACCTGCATCTCCGAGTCTCCTGCATGACAGGCAGATTCTTTACCCGCTGAGCCATCAGGGAAGCCCTGAATCTTCATTGGTGCTCCACATCTGTGAATTAAACAGCCAATATTTGTTTTATGTTTTGACCTGTGTCCAAAAATTTAAAATATTGGAAGGCATTTTAATTATCTGCTAAGAAACAAAAAGTCAAGTATAATTACTACTAATAATAATTACCTAATAATATTTTTAAAGAAAGATAAATCAAAATACATGCATATATTTATTAAATTTGGACAGGAAAAAGCTCAACAGTTTCTTACTGAAGTCATGGACATCTTAACTAAGAGATACAATTGAAGATTATTGAGATAATTCAGCAACAATTTCTATTTTATTCAATAAGCAGATACAGCACTATTGAAACACTAAATTTAAATATTGTTCATTTGGGCAAAGACTCAATTGATCACAGCGCCCTCATATCCTACTATAAGCCATTGCTTGTTACCTGCCTGACCCCTGAAGGCACTTCACTGCAACAACCGCAAATATAAACCAACACACTGATCCTCCATTCAGAGTCTACTAGAGCTCACTTCTGCTAAACATGTATTTCTGCATACGCTTTGTTCTATTGCCTGTGTAACTTTTTAAAAAAATCAGAAAATCATTCAGTTTCAATTATGTGGATGATTAAAAAAATAACTTTAGTGACCTCTGCTTAACAATTTTTTCCTTTTTCACTACACCCTCATCATCCACACTAACACACTATATACTCTTTAGTAATAGTGAGCTTAGAATTCTTTATTATACTGCTCTGCATATAACGCTGTGCTGCTGCTGCTAAGTCACTTCAGTCTTGTCCGACTCTGTGCAACCCCATAGATGGCAGCCCACCAGGCTCCCCCATCCCTGGGATTCTCCAGGCAAGAACACTGGAGTGGGCTGCCATTTCCTTCTCCAATGCATGAAAGTGAAAAGTGAAAGTGAAGTCGCTCAGTCATGTCCGACTCTTTGTGACCCCACCAGGCTCCTCCGTCCATGGGATTTTCCAGGCAAGAGTACTGGAGTGGGGTGCCATGCCTTTTCTGGCATATAACACTATGCCTTTATAAACTATCGTCACCACTGTCTCCAAGGTATTCACTTGGTAAATGCCTATTACATATCAAGACTCTTCTTAAAAGTTCCTTGATTCTCACAAGCAGACTGAATGGATCCCTCCTCTAAACACCATTAATATGTGTGTGCATTCTGAGGTATCTAGTTACTTGATTGCATGGGTATCCATTTACTAAACTATGAGCTTCATCAAAGCAGGAACATCCCATGTGCTGTGGGAAATCTTGGGACATAGTAAGCATTCAAGAAATAATTTTCAAATGAAGGAATAAATTGTTACATAAATATCCTCAATTTTCCAAGTCACTTAGAGAATGTATTGTAAATGTATTAGTATTAGTAAATGCACTGTTATTTAAGAAAATTGGATTCTGAAGCCGTACTGTCTGGGTTCTAAATCTGGCATGGCTACAACTAACTGTGTAAATACGGGTGAGGTACTCAGACTCTCTGACCTCAGTTTTTTCATATATAAAACAAGTATTAAAGAGTACCTTCCTCAAAGGGTCATGACGAGGACTGAGTAAATAAATTTTAAAAATTTAGAACAGTCTCTAGTGCACAGAGGTGTTCAACAAAAGTTAGCTATTTTTATTACTGAAGAAATAATCCCTTTTTATGGACACCATAAACAAATCATTCCTAAAGTTAAACAAATGAAAATGCATAAATCTCGCAGTTTCTTTTATTTTTTTTTTGTAAATCAATTTTACTTTTGTTTTTAAAAAGACAATAGAGATGAGGGAGATATATGACATTTTGTTTCTCCATTTTCAAGTTAAAAAAGGACATACTATGTACACAATGTGCTGAAAACAAAATGTGTAACAAAAGAAGTCTCCATTTTAAATTAAGACGTTGAGAAATTTTTATCAAGTAGCAATGACATTCAAGAATTGTAACAATGACAAACCTCCACTGAAATGGTTCAATATCTTAGACTTTCATTTCTATCGTTTTCATTTAGTTGAAATCTCAGTTTCACTGACTGTAAGAATTGATTTCATCAGGTATCTAACGAGCATGCTAAATTTATAAAACAACAAGTAAAAGTTTGGTGATTTTGGTCTTCCTGGCAGAAATGCTCACCCCAAGAACGCCCAGTCACCAAGAGTGTTTGTCTAAAGGGTGTACGGAATAGAGCAGACACAGGATTAGAGCCTCTTAGGATCCTTGGCAAGTTTAAGAGTCCATATTTTCTCAGCTTGGCTACAGCAGTACTTAAAATTTTCTAACTTTCAGAGTTTGATGTGACTTTTAATGAATTAGAATGATTTTTCACATTAATTTGTGAAAAATGATATGAAATAATGAATGCTTTTAGAAATCAAGTCAGTCCTATATATACGTATAAATCAGAAATGCCATTCATATGTGTGAAATATGATATTTGGGGCTCTTGTTTTAATGATCAGACACGTACTCAAAACATGTTTTAGTGGTGTCTCACTAAAACACATTACAAGGAGGGGAAACTTTTGGACACTTCAAACAGCATTAATCCATCTTTGCTCTGCTGTTCATGAGAGATATTGAATTATAGCTTAGTAGAAAAAAAGGGCATAAATCATTGAACATCTAAAATTTCAAATCAAATCGTAGACTCTTTCCTGAGACTGGCATAATTCAGATGTCCACTCGCTGGTTCTCAGCCAGGGTAGCTCCTCAGAATCACCCATGGGTGCCCAGCCTCATCCCAGACCTGCTTAGCATGCATTTCTCTGACAGTTAAGGAAGCGAAGCGTCGCTTCAGAGGTGTATTGGCCGTCTTGTTTGATTTGCCAGCACCTATCATTTTCCTACTTTTCCATTTTTATTCTTCTCTATTTATAGGATCTTTTGGTTTCTTAGCGACGTGAAACATGCAAACACACGTTCTCTCATGCTTTCGTGTGTTTAGTTCTTTGATTTTTAACAGAAGTTTTTAAAAATCTAGAAAGGCTTACTGGCCAAGTATATCTTTGTATATACACATGAAACACTGCAAAAAAATTACATGATCACATTATTCTAATAAAAGATTTTATAGTTATATTTAATATAGTTATATTATGTTTAATATAATATGTTTATATTTATAACTATATAAATATGCTGCTGCTGCTGCTGCTGCTGAGCTGCTTCAGTCGTGTCCGACTCTGTGTGACCCCATAGACGGCAGCCCACCAGGCTCTGCCATCCTTGGGATTCTCCAAGCAAGAACACTGGAGTGGGGTGCCATTTCCTTCTCCGATGCATGGAAGTGAAAAGTGAAAGTGAAGTCACTGAGTCGTGTCCAACTCTCATCGACCCCATGGACTGCAGCCCACCAGGCTCCTCCATCCATGGGATTTTCCAGGCAAGAGTACTGGAGTGGGGTGCCATTGCCTTCTCCGATATAAATATAGTTATGTTTAACACAGTTATGTTTAATATATCAATAAGTTATATATTCACTTTTAATAAATTACGTCCACCTGAATATCAACAATATTTCATTCACTAAATGTGTCTTCATTTGGTTTCAAGAAAAAAATGTACATCATCATATAATAAAACCTCAGCTATGTAAAACATTCCCTTCAAAATCCTACAGTAAAATTAGGTATTAAAATCAATCTTTATGCATTTGCAGTTCTTAACACCCAAAATATCTAGTTCCATTCTTACAGTGGATTATATACCTTCAGTGCCTCAAATGGTAGAGAATCTACCCATGATGCAAGAGACCCCGGTTCAATCCCTGGTTCAGAAAAATCTCCTGCAGAAGAGAATGTCAACCCACTCCAATATCCTGGCTGGAGGATCCCATGGACTAAGGAGCCTAGCAGGCTACAGGAGTTTGCAATGAGTCAGACAGAACTGAGAGACCAATGCTTTTATTTTCATATACCCTGCCTGATGCTCCTTACTGAGCAATTAAAATTATATGTAAGTGTGTGTGCCAGTGTGCATGTCTGTGTAATACATGTTATTCTGAACACATCACTGAACTCATGCAAAAATACAAAAGAGGAAGCAAGAGCTCTGGAATGAGGAAATACCAAAGGTGATTTTTACCTGGACATTTTTTGCCTGAAGCCAAAAGACTTTGAGCTTCCACTGTGATTACTGCACAAAAGAACAAAACTGGTAAAGCCTGAGGTTCTCACAATGCAGTGAAACTAGTAAGAAAGTTTTGCATAGAAGATTAAGCACAAGGGAAATAAACCCTTCCCTTTGGAAAGATCATGACTGTCTAGATGCTGATGTGGGTGAGGAGAAAAGCTGAAATTTCTCCTGAACATCTCTAGCCACAGATGAGTTTCAAACCAGGTTTGGAGTTGGAATTCACACTATCTGTTTAAACCCAAGATCCGCATGTGGATACGGTCAAGGTGTCCTAGGTGGTGGCCCTGCCAGATGACTAAACTCTCTCTGGAAGAGCTCAGTTTCAAACCAGACCTCAAAGAGTTCCTACAGGTAAAAATTCCAAAAGTAGTAAATAGCTCACAGTCAAAATCCACAAACTGTGCCAGAACAAGAACCAGCAGATTGTAACACACAGATGGATAGATGAGGGAAGGAAAGAGGGAGGGGGAGAAGGAGAGAGAAAGTAGATTAGACAGATAGATATACAGAAAAATAAATAATACTCAAATCAAAACAGACAATGGATTCTGGAATTATCATATACCTATTTAATATATTTAAAGCAATTAAAGTTGTAATAAAAATATATGATAATATGACCAAGAATCAAGCAGATCTGAAAAAAACAGTATTTAGAGAAATGAAAAAATATAATAACAGAATTAAAAACTTATTAGCAAGATCAACTAAATGCATTAGTTTAAGAGAAAATTAGTGAACCACAATAAACATCTGAGATAGTGTTCAGAATATAATGCAAAAGGTTAAAGAGAAGGAAAATATGAAAAAAGAGAAAATGTGACATGGAGATAGCGGAAGCAAGTCTAATGTAAAATTGCAAGTCAAAAAAGTAGCCCATAAAGAGAAAAGGAAGTAAAAAGATACAGCTGAATACATTTCCAAGACAATGGTTAAAGATTCAATCCTCATATCCACGAAGCTCAGTGAATCCTAAGCAGAAAAATAAAAAGACATACAGTAAAATAAAAATTACCCAAATGAATGGGAAGATCATAATATCAGTGAGAGTAAAAACAGACAATCTTCAAAAGAATGACTATTAAAATATTTGCTGGCTTTTGAACAACAGTAGGAGTCAGAAAACAATGGATCCCTTGGTTTACTGAGAGTAAATAATGGTTAACACAGTTCTAAAATTTCCAGTATTGCAGATTTCAAGTCATATTCAAACAAGTAATAAACGAGAGTTTCAGATATACAGATGATACCACTCTTAACGGCAGAAAGCAGAGGAACTAAAGAGCCTCTTAATGAGAGTGAAGGAGGACAGTGAAAGAGCTGGCTTAAGATTAAATATTTTAAAAAAAACTAAGATCATGGCATCCAGCTCCATTAATTGCATGGCAAATTAGAAGGGGAAAACGTGGAAGTAGTGACAGATTTCCTCTTCTTGAGCTCCAAAATCACTGCAGACGGTGACTGCAGCCATGAAATCAGAAGACGACTGCTTCTTGGCAGGAAAGCTATGACAAACCTAGACAGTGTGTTGAAAAGCAGAGACATTATTCTGTCGACAAAGGTCAGTATAGTCAAGGCTGTGGTCTTCTCAGTGGTCACATCCAGTTATGAGAGCAGGACAGTAAAGAAGGCAGAACGCCAAAGAATTGATGCCTTCGAACTATGGTGCTGGAGAAGACTCCTGAAAGTCCCTTGGAAAGCAAGGAGATCAAACCAGTCAATCTTAAGAGAAATCAACCCGGAATACTGGTTGCCAGGACTGATGATGAAGCTGAGGCTCCAGTATTTTGGTCATCTGATACGAACAGATGACTCATTGGAAAAGTCCCCGATGCTGGGAAAGATTGAGGGCAGAAGAATAGGGCATCAGAGGATGAGATAGCTGAACAGCATTACCAGTGCATGGACACGAACTTGGGCAAACTCTGGGAGATGGTGAGGGACAGGGAGGCCTGGTATGCTGCAGTCCAGGGGGCTGCAAAGAGTCGGACACGACTCAACGACTGAACAACAACTACAATAGGACCAAAAGACCCTCACTGAAAGAAATTTTTACCTAAATCCTTCAAGACAAAGGAAAATTATCCCAGATGTGAGATTTGAGAGGTAAAAAAGAATGGTAAACACAATAAATATTGGGGTAAATTTAAACAGTGATTGTCTACATTAGCTGCAAAAATTGTTAATTGTATGTTGTGTGGAGTAGAGGGTAAATAGGCTAGAATTAAAATACCAAGCCAATAATAAACTAGAGTGTTCAAGGTAAAGAATTCTAAAGTATTTGATTAGTTGTAAAGAAAGTTATGATATGGCATAATAATTTAGAGGCCTCAAGCAAACTATGCTTGTTATATGTACTAAGATAGGCACTAGAAAAACAGCATAGACCATACAACTTGTAAAAACTAAAGGAGAAATATATAATAAGAAAAATAAATTTGAAAACTCAATTTATCCCGAAAAACTGGGGCAAGAGTGGGACAAAGGGAGAGCAGGAAAGCCATCTACAACCAACATGCATGAATTACGATATGTTACGTTGAGGCAAAATCTAAAGAAATACTCTATGAGTTCATTTAGCATTCACAAAAAGCTAATACTAAACCATATTATTTAGAGATACATTTAAAGGAACTGTGATTTGGAATAATAGATACTTTGAGGGAGATATACTAGCATGTGATGGAACAGGGGGTCATGAAGGATTTCTAGCATACAAATATGTCTCAGTGATGTGACAATGATGTTTACCATTTTCCCTAAAGTATGTATATAGTTTTACAGAACCTAATTAGAATGATGTAGTTCTTTTTTTATTGGCGCATAATCGCTTTACAATGCTGTGTTATTCTGCTATACAATGAAGTGAATCAGCTACATGTCTACATATATCCCCTCACTCTTGGACCTCCCTTCCACCCCACCCCCATCTCACCCTCTAGGTCATCACGGGGCACCAAGCTGGGCTCCCTGTGTACTGAACCAAGCAGCTGCCCACTAGCTGGCTATTCTACATGTGGCAGTGTATATATGTTAGCTTCCCTGGTGGCTCAGCTGGTGTATTTAGCTGAGCTCACCTCAGCTCCACCTGCAATGCCAGAGACCCCGGTTCAATTCCTAAGACGGGAAGATCCCCTGGCGAAGGGATAGGCTACCCACTGCAGCATTCTTGGGCTTCCCTAGTGGCTCAGATGGTAAAGAATCCACCTGCAACGAGGGAGACCTGGGTTCAATCTCTGGGTCGGGAAGATGCCCTGGAGGAGGACATGGCCACCCACCCCAGTATTCTTGCCTGCAGAATCCATGGACAGAGGAGCCCGGCAGGCTACAGTCCATCGGGTCACAGAGAGCTGGACATGATTGAGTGATAAGCACAGCGCAGTGTATATATGTCAATCCTAATCTCCCAATTCATCCCACCCTCCCCTTCCCCCACTGTGTCTGCATGTCTGTTCTCCACATCTGCACCTGTATTCAGGATTCTTTATACAGGCACTTACTTTCATTCCATTTAGTAGTTTCATGAGGGAAATGACAGAACACGGCACCCTGAAGTAGACAATTCCCTGGGGTCCAGGCTGATATTTAACTATTTGGCAAAACATACATCTACTGCACTTGTTGTATCAGGAGAAATAATTGTGGAAGATTTAGCCAGGAGCATCTGAAAGACTGGCGTCTTAAATAGGTCATATTCTTTAGACAAACTAACTGCTGCAGACCAAACAGCTGAGATGCGGGAAGCCTTCGCTGAGGTCTCCTGCCCAAGGGTCATCATGCCTGTCCTCACCGTTATCCATTTCCAGACTCGCAGCCTGATGCTCTCACGGACGTTCAGGGGCTCTCGTGTTATGCAGCTTTTACACCTTAGCAAATGTCAGGCATTAGGACTCTTCATCTCTGCCATTTGCGGTGTGCGGAAGATAAGTGACAATAAATAAAACTGACTAGATTTCCTAATCCCATCTGGAGCTACTGCTGCACAGATAGATGCAATCATGTTTTAAAAGAGACCTCTGACTGGCAATGGTGTGTCTTGAGTCATTAAATGTGTGAGCTGGTCACCCAAATAAGTAAGAGAGGATAACTCACATAGAGCTTTTATAATTCTGAGCTATTTTCATTTGATGTCATTTCATAAATCATACGGTACTGGTGCTACAAAGCTAAATACACAATATATAAATAGATAATAGAAAAGTCTTTGGTTTTCTACAATAGTTACAACACGGCAACTGCTATGTGAGATTTCTTTCACATTTTAACCATTTTGAAAAACTAAAACATGGTCCTTTCCATTTTTCTGTCTTTACAGTCTCTATTGTCAAGAAGTACCTTTCAAGTTCCAACACACTT
Organism: Redunca redunca; assembly: GCA_006410935.1. Classification (NCBI taxonomy): domain Eukaryota; kingdom Metazoa; phylum Chordata; class Mammalia; order Artiodactyla; family Bovidae; genus Redunca; species Redunca redunca. The sequence goes on along the minus strand of SJYQ01001633.1, from coordinate 335,610 downwards.
TTTCACTGACACGCCATGCTGTGTGCTAAGTATAAAGAGAGCTTCAGAACCATCACCAAACAGTTTGGAGTTCAAAGTTCAGGGCAATCAACATTAGATTCAGTCCTGTCTTCCAACTCCCTCTTCCCAGAAAATTTCCCTTCTTCATCATGTCTGCACAAGCCGCTGGCTCAAATGTTACCATAACAACTATCAATGCACAGATTGGATTAGGGCTGCTTCTATAAATTGAGGGATTTGTATTCTGTGGTGCCTATGATGAAGCCATGTTCTCTCATGCACTCTTTCAACAGCGGATTTAGAGGCAGTGGAACAAAGTGAAAACGAAGAACAGCTAAGCACAGCAACAACCCTTTCCCTCCCCCACTCAAAGCTAGTCTCAAATGCACACGTCAGGGGTAAGAAGGACAAAGGAAAATAAACTCACAGTCACTCAAGAGAGCCAGTACCAGCATGATTGCCCAAAGGTGGAGCCTCAACCAATTAATGCAGGTTTTCTTCAAAAGATGATTTGTGTTTATGTTACAAGGCTTTATATCTAACCCTGACATATGAGTTCATATGCTACATCTACCGACTGATGACAGAAAACGAGAGGGCTTGCTAAGACTGCAGGTGATCCTACCTTGAGAGGGTGCTTAGCAAGAAGAGGACGGGAGAAGGATTAATAGGTTAAACACTAACCTATGAAGAGAAGCAGAGCACCATTATATAATGACAAGGTTAAGAAGCTTCAAGTCACTGGGTTAAGTGTTTTTTACATAGTGTAACATTTCTTCTTGCAATAAGACTTCAAAGTAGGTAACATGTACAGAAGAAGACAACATAAAATCCCAAAGAAATAAGAGTATAAAGAAAGCTGAGGGCTGAAGAATTGATGCTGTTGAATTGTGGTGTTGGAGAAGACTCTTGAGAGTCCCTTGGACTGCAAGGAGATGCAACCAGTCGATCCTAAAGGAAATCAGTCCTGAATGTTCACTGGAAGGACTGACGCTGAAGCTGAAGCTCCAATACTTTGGCCATCTGATGCAAAGAACTGACTCATTGGAAAAGACCCTAATGCTGGGAAAGACTGAAGGGGACAACAGAGGATGAGATGGTTGGATGGCATCACCGACTCAATGGACACAGAGGTTTGAGTAAGCTCCAGGAGTTGGTGATGGACAGGGAAGCCTGGCATGCTGCAGTCCATGGGGTCACAAAGAGTCGAATACGATTGAGCGACTGAACTGAACTGAACTGACAGTAAAAAACGGGCTTCCCAGATGTGCTACCGATAAAGAAACTGCCTGCCAATGCAGGAGACTACAGAGGCGCAGGTCGATTCCCTGAGTCGGGAAGAGCCCCTGGAGGAGGGCATGGCAACCCACTCCAGTATTCTTGCCTGGAGAATGCCATGGACAGAGGAGCCTGGCGGACTACAATCCACAGGGTCACAAAGAGTCAGACACGACTGAAGCAACAGCACAGCTCAGCATAGTAAAAAGGAAGAAAAGGGAGAAAATGTTGTCATTAGAGAGCATAAACAAAAAATAAACACCTACCATATACCACTCCGTAGTTAAAGAAAGTGGAGTTTGGCTTCAAAGTTTAGAAAAAATGCTCTAATGGTCTGATTTCAGATCACCAAGAAGAGTGGTTGCATATTTCTTCCTCATACTTTTTGAGGGTAGAGACAGTGAAGATATCTAGGAAATGCCAGTTGGATATATCTACAGCAGTTAGGTATAGCAGCAAAGTCAAATGCAGCGGATTTAGAGCAGTGATCAGCAAGCTATGACCCATGGACCAAAGTTGACATCCCTGCCTGTATTTTTGTACAGTCCACCAGCGAAGAATGGCTTATACATTCTTAAGTGGTTGAAAAATATGAGAACAAAAATATTATTTTATCACATGTGAGCATTACAACTCTTGCAACCTAAAATCTTTACCATTCAGCCCTTTACAGAGAAAGATATCTGACCTTGCTTTGAGTCACTGGGTCTTGAATTCAAATCCTGATTAATGTCTAGCTAAACACAATTTCTTTCATATCTTCATCAGTAAATAATATCCATCTTGAAGGTTTATTGTGAGATAAAATGATAAACTCAGTGGCTCAGTTGTATCCAATCTTTGCAATTCTCCCTGCCCACCCACCACCCCATGGACTGTAGGCCACCAAGCTCATATGTCCATGGTATTCTCCAGGCAAGAATACTGGACTTGGTTGCCATTTCCTCCTCCAGGGGGTCATCCTGACCCAGGGACTGAACCCAAGTCTGTTGTGTGTCTCCAGCATTGGCAGGCGAATTCTTCACCACTAAGCCACCTGGGAAGCATTCTACCTCAAGACTTCTTGGCAAACCAGAAAAATAAAGCCTTCCATTTATTTGTTGGTTTCTCTGTTTCTTATAGCAAAATCCAATCTTAACTAATATATTCACCCTCAAAGAACTATTTGATCCATATCCTTATTTGGGTCCAGGCATCCAAACATCAAGACTACAGTTTAGTCATTTTAATCAGTTTCCTGTCATTTTTGCATGAGTAATATTATGTAACTTACTAGCACCAAGCATCCAAAGTGAAAGAAAAAGATAAAGAAATAGGAAAAAGGAATTTGAGATGCTAAACTTTGAATGAGACTCCCTGCCACTGACTACTGACAGTGATGATCTTAATTGACAAGATCTCTGATTAGGGAGCTTGAACTCTGTACTGCAAACCAGAAACATAATTAAGTTATCGCTTCAAGACATTTTCAATGGAAACTTCAAACTTTATAGACTTTTGGTTTACCCACTCCTCTGGAAACTTCTCTCTCATAGAAAGATGAGATAAAATGGCAGGGAGGCTTTATTGATGTCAAGTCCATTTAAGTCATAACTCAGGAAGGTCAATGATTCAAGTTATATTTGTATTTGGCCAAACTTTGTCATTAATCTGATCCTATGAACTTTAAAGATTTACATTTGAAGTCAATAGAAGTCAGTGGGAGACTTATTTATGTTTTCTCACAGGCTCAGTAATGAATATATAAAATTTTACCAATCTCTTAGTTTATCAATTTATTGTCTGAATAAGTCTGCCATCTACCAAAACTCAAGATGTGAATGGAACAGAAATAAAATAGTGTTGCCAAAAAACAGTGGTTCTAATTTTCAACTAATAGAATCTTTTAACCTTAATTGAAGTCAGGGGAAAAGTTACCAGCACAACTTTGCTGCCCACCTTTAATAAGAAGGAAACCATATCCGGAAACCATTCACTATATTACTGAAGATGATATTTTCAGATATACTTCAAGGAGAAAAAAGAAAGTAGCCACACATTTTTAGTTAAAGCAAAAACAAAGTAATAGACTATATCCTCTCACCTTTACATTGGATATTACCTTGGTTTTCCCTACCAAGAGGGTTTGATGCTTTGAGATCCAAACCAAGGTTTTTTTCTTGGTTATGAAATTCCCCATGACATTTATTTTAAAAAATCAATCTGGCTTTTCAAGTACTGGAAACAGGGTCTTGTGAAATGAGGAAACCATAACAAGGCTTCAACCAACAAAGTTACTTTGATTTTTTTTTTTTTTTTTTTTTTGCCTAAAAGCCTTCTGAGAAGCTTTATCTGAAAATGGATCTAGTAATATATCAAAGGCAAAGACCACCTAAGAGGCTTTTTATTAACAGCAAGATTATCTTCTTCTACAGATTTAATTTTAGTCCCCTGAGACTCTGAATATAATCAAGTCATAGAGTCAATACTGAGCAAAATTTAATTTGGTCTTGTCCTAATCAAACCCAAAAAATGAAACAGGAATGATGAAATTCCTATTTAAAGGGCTTAGAGGTATGAAGTGGAAATGTGGCCTCAGTAGGGACAGAATGAGCAGCTAAAGATCTGTGCAACATCTTTAAAGTATATCTGAAAAGTAAATTATCAAATATATACATATATGTACACATATATATTTATATACACACATATATATGGGTCTTGATTTGGTTTTCTCCCAGTAACACTTCCTAAGTCCAGTAAAATTTAAGAAATAGTTTGCTGATGGCTTTGGAAACACTACTATCAGTGGCAGCTGCGTATAAAACTCTAATGAACCCAAGGTGACAGCTGAAGATTATCTCATGAAATAATCAAGTATTTATTTATGTTAGGGAACACAGAGCAAGGTTCAACCCAACTTCCTGCTCAAACTAGATGTGTAATCTCGGGCAAAACAGTTGAGATTCTCTGAAGCTTAATTTTTATCATTAGGACCACAAAAGGACTCAGTCACCTACAAAGCACCTTGATTTTCAGTTATTATTTTCCATTTGGTCAGTGGAAGCCCAACTCCCATTATCTCCCAGAGAATTATTTTTAATAACTACATAACTCACAGCCCACTCTGGGAGATCCTGGCATATTCAGGAGTCTGAATATTTCAAAGTCCTTCTGGTCACTGTGTCATTCTGTTATGCAGTCAAGTTTGTGACCCACTGTAACTACAGGATGAGTTAGTTGAGGGCAGGGGCAAGTGTGACAGTCAGATACCCTGAGCCTAACACAAGTGTCTGCCCCAGAGTAGGTACTTTACGTGTGTGCTCAGTCGCTCAGTCGTATCCAACCCTTTGTGACCCCACTGACCGTAGCCAGCCAGCCTCCTCTGTCTGTCCATGGAATTATCCTGGCATTAAGTGAGTGCTAAATGTTACTCACTAGTTACTAGTTACTATTATGACTCCCTCAAAATTTATATGTTGAATCTCTAACCTTCAGTATCTCAGAATGTGAGACAGGGGCTTTAAAGAGGTAACTACCTTAAAATGGAATTGAGCAGGCTCTAATCCAACATGACCATTGTCCTTAGAAGAAGAGGAAAGCTGGACATACAGAAAGATATAATGGATAGGCCAGCACACAGGAGGTGTGTGAGGATACAGAAAGACAGTGGCTTGTCTACAAGCCAAAAGACGCCTCAGGAGAAACCAGACCTGCTGACACCTTGACCTTGGACTTCCATCCTGAAGAAAGGTGAGAAAATAAAGTTCTGCTATTTTATGTCACCCAGTCTGTAGTATTTTGTTATGAGAAGCCTGGGATTTGAACACTGGTCTAGCAGTTATGTAATTACAACTCAAACCCTTTGCCTACTGTCCTATGGCATGGAATGCGCTCTATTAACAAATCCAGAATTATAACCACCTTCGAAAGATGGATCCAGTCTGTAAAAAGACTAAAGTGATCTGTTCAGAAGCGACATGCTTTTCAGGATAATATCTTCGTCAAATACACATTGATATCTTCTCTCTTCAGATACTCATTTGCTAAATCATAAGATAAATGCAACCCACTCCAATATTCTTGCCTGAAAATCCCATAGAGAGAGGAGCCTGGTGGGCTACAGTCCATGGGGTAGCAAAGAGTCAGACATGACTTAGCAACTAAATTACCCAGATAAACATACTCAAGGCTTCATTAAAATCTTTAAAAATACATGCATTTAACATCTCAGGTAAACGCATTATCATAGTTTCACAAAAGATATATATGGTAGGAGATAATAATCACAAGAAACAGAGAAACAGTTTTAAGACATGTAACAAATTTTTCAAGTTCATTATTGATTTGAAAAGTTTCCATCTCCCATGAAAAGCAAATGATAGGTTGTGTAAGGTTCAGTTCAATTCAGTCATTCGTGTCTGACTCTTTGCAACCCCATGGACTTCGGCACACCAGGCTTCCCTGTCCATCACCAACCCCTAGGGATTGCTCAAACTCATGTCCATCGAGTCGGTTATGCCATCCAACCATCTCATCCTCTGTTGTCCCCTTCTCCTCCTGCCTTTCATCTTTCTCAGCATCAGGATCTTTTCCAATAAGTCAGTTCTTTGCATCAGGTAGCCAAAGTATTGGAGTTTCAGCTTCAGCATCAAATATTCAGGACTGATTTCCTTTAGGAGGGACTAGTTGGATCTTTGTTGTCCAAGGGACTCTCAAGAGTCTTGTCCAAACCCACAGTTCAAAAACATCAATTCTTCTGCACTTAGCTTTCTTTATAGTCCAACTCTCATATCCAAACATGACTACTGGAAAAACCATAGCTTTGACAAGATGGACCTTTGTTGGCAAAGTAATGTCTCTGCTATGATCATGACTTTTGTTTCATGGAGCAAGTGTCTTTAAATTTGATGGCTGCAATCACCATCTGCAGTGATTTTGAAGCCCAAAAAAATAAAGTCTCTCACTGTTTCCACTGTTTCCCCATCTATTGCCATGAAGTGATGGAACTAGATGCCATGATCTTAGTTTTTCGACTGTTGAGTTTTAAGTCAACTTTTTCACTTAATTGGTGTATGCTCAGCTGTGTCCGACTCTCTGCAGCCCTGTGGGCTATAGCCAGCCAGGCTCCTCTGTCCATGGAAATTCTCCAGGCAAGAAAATTGGAGTGGGTTGTCATTTTCTACTCCAGGGGATCTTCCCAACCCAGGGATGGAATCCATGTCTCCTGCCTTGATAGGTGGATTCTTTATCACTCCACAATTGGGGAAGCCCAAATACTAATCTTTGGATATCAACCAGCCTGTACCATTAAGATTGTAGGCACTCGATATCTTTAAATATAAACTCAAGATTGCCTTTGCTTTCAAAACAAGCATGATAGCAACAATAATAAATATTCAGAACTTTATATTTTCAAAGTTAAATCAAAGTAGTAATCTAAGCTATTGTTTTGAACATCTATAGATTCACCCTACAAACATACCTTTAAAATGTAACTGACATCTACTCAAGAATCATTTAATTTAAATTGATAACTAATTTTATCCAAAGCCATATGGGAAGCTACTTTCAAGTGGTAGTTCAAAAACAGAGTTCAAAGAAACAAAAATAATCTGTCAAATGGAGCACAGTGACGTCTTCTAAATGAAAACTCCATTTTTATCTAATATCAAGGTCTTTTACAGAATAAAGTTTTGCAAAATTTGAACATGAAGTTAAGGCATCCTGATTTCTGCTCGGCAGAGAACTTTATTGCCATTTCTCCTCCAGCAATGTGAAGAAAGAAAAGTGATTACACCTTGGTAAAATTTATAGTTCTGGCAAATTTTACCATCTAGAGCTGTCACATACACTCATGCAGGCTGGCCGTTACCCAGTTCTAGAGACTTGAATGTGAATTGCAACCCTCTGGAGTCACGTAATGCTTTCTAACTGGGAAATACATCTTAACTCTAAATTTTTTTACTAAGAAAAAACAGCCTTATTCCCCTACCCATGGTAGATTACTATGACTCTACTTATGGGTGAAAGTCACTCAGTCATGTCCAACTCTTTGTGACCCATGGACTATACAGCCCATGGAATTCTTTACCAGCTGAGCCACAAGGGAAGCCCAAAAGGCTCATGGTGGAAAAGGCAGTGGCAATTGAGAAGCAATACTTGGGGAGAGATATGAAAACATGCTGAAGAAGGGAAGTGATACCATTAATAGAACTGAAATCTTACAGTAACTAAATTCCTTCAAAGTTGTGAATTCTGTGTTTATAAAATCCCAACCCATACACCTTCCAACATTCATCAGCCAATAATGATGGGATCCATGATGAACAGAGAGCTATCTGAGGTTCTATTAGGGATTACAGAAAATAAAGACATTCCAGTCATGTTCTCATTCTCTATTATAGACCAAATGCCTGTGCTCCTGCAAAATTCATATGTTGAAACCAAACCCCTCATGTGATAGCATTTGGAGATGGGGCCTTTGGGATGTGATTAGACCATAACGATGGAGCTCTCATGAATAGAATTAGTACCCTTATAAAACAGACCTCAGCGATTTCCCTTGTGCACTTCCCCATGTAAGGACACAGAGAAGATGACAGTTTATGAACTAAGAAGCAGGCCCTCATCAGACATCTCTTTCTGCCAGTACCTTGATCTTGGACTTCCTAGGCTCCAAAACTGTGAGGAATGCATCTCTGTAACTTATGAGTCACCAAGTCTATAGTATTTTTGTTATAGCAGCCTGAAAGATTAAGGTATCCCCCCACACCACCCACTAAGTGAGTATTTTTGCATAATCAAGTTTTCCAATGAGCCAACTTACTTCATTACAAAACACAACATCTTACTTTTAAAAAATTAATGTTGTATGAACATCTTTATAAAATGTATTAAATATAGCTTCTTTGATAGAATACTTGACCTTAGTTTCTTCACTTATGAAAGATTTAGGTTATGTAGACTCCAAGGTCTGCTTTTCAAATTTTCCTAAATGATCAGCATTGTTGGTCTCAACCTGCTGATAATTCTTTCCCAAGACAGCCTGAGGCCATCGGGGTTGGCTCAAGTTTATGGGACCTTTGCTAGCCCACAGATTGGCACCTGGTGGCAATGTCTTTCAAATTATTAGACTACGTCTACACTTTTGTTCTTTCTTCTCTTGCTGTCACGCTGTCAGAGGCTACACTTTGCTCTGCTGAACACTGTTAAGTCCTTTCTCCTTCACTGATTTCCCATCTTAAATCATAAGCACATTTACAATTGGACAACCATGCCTGCTAAAACTCCACAAAAAGAGGCTTGCCCTGTAGGTTAGATTTTGAAGAGTAAGAACAGATTTACTAACATCTGTGTTGCCTACTCATCATCAGAAAACCTCACTTTCTCCCTTTCTGTTCACTCCATTTTTCACAATAGGTAACTTCACCCCCTCTGCAGATTAGTGGAAGGCAGCGTTTCCAGCTCCTGCGCTGCTGCTTAGTCACTTCAGTCATAGCCAACTCTGTGCGACACTGTGGACTGCAGCCTGTCAAGCTCCTCTGTCCATGGGATTCTCTAGGCAAAAGTACTAGAGGGGGTTGCCATGCCCTCCTTCAGAGGATATTCCCAACTCAAGGATTGAACCCAGGTCTCCAGCATTGCAGGCAGAGTCTTTACCACTGAGCCTTAAGGCAGAGTCTTTACCTTTCCCACCAGGGAGGCCCCTTTCCAGCTCCTTTAGGAGTCCCCATCTCAAGACATTCACACAGAAGGTGTATTTAACCAGAGATTTAGAAGTCTAAGGCCATGACCTACTTCCTCTTTATTTCCTGTAATTAAAGGCAGAAGATCTCTCTTGCAATTTGTCTTCACAGAGCAGACCTATTTAACTGGTGTAAATCCTGGAGATTTATAAATCTACAGATCTCTGTGCAGGCAAGCTTGAGTTTCAGTTCAGGGGAAGGTGGCGTACTCCATTTGCCTGAAAACCTCAGGCTGGTACTGCAGCTTCCCTGAGAAAGCCAGCAAGGAGGGAGTGGGGGATCAGGAGGCAGTGAAGGAAGAAAAGTGAGATATGCTGTCATCCTGCGCTTTTCTATTAATAAAGCTGATATTTTATTTACTTTTTGTCTGGAACTTCTTGACCAGGAACCCAAAGGGAAAAGGATTGACAGGTCATCTCCAGGTAAAAGAGATTTTACTGAGAAATCACTGCAGGGAGTAAACAGAGGGTTGCTGAGAGAAACCTATTTTCTCAAGTGGGATTCCTAAGCTGAAAGTCAACCAGATGGCGAAAAAGAACACTTCCCATTTGGAACAAATGCATTTAGTTTCTACACATTAATAATTTGTTTTAGTATCAGCCACTTACAGATGAAAAATTCTGAGCATTAATTATGACACTGAGCACACACCTACTTCTATTGACTGTTAAACTTCAAAAATATGAAATAGATGCATAGCCTAAATAAGAAATATCTATTGCTGCTTACTTACCAACCATTTTGCTCTATTTATTTTTTTAAAAAAGGCTAGTGACATAATCATGAATATAATTTAGAAAATCACACTACTACATTTGGAGAACTGTAACATCAATGACTCGAAAAATACAGGTTACATTGTGTAAAAGGAAAGATGAGCTATTTTCCTGAAACCTAAAACTTTGACATGCTAAGTGTTGATGTTATAACACTTATACTTTTGCCAGACTTCTCCAAACTGTAACCTCATTTTAAAACTGCCATGAGATTTCCTGCAAAGATTGTTGCTACTACTGTGAAGCAAATCCCAGAAATTCTTAAACTATGTTGGGGAAAATTATACTTCCCTTGGTTGGAATTTGCAAGAAATATATGAAAGAAAGCAACAGAATGATAACTGAACTCAGGAATTCTCAGAACTATCATAAGAAATTCCTTTTATATATGACTTAAACTCCTGTTCCATAACTTTTCTTTTCTTTAGTCATTTGAGGAGAATACAGGCCCAGCATCTGAACATCATTAGCCTCATGCTTATTTTCTATTGTATTTTTAAAATATATTTTCATGGGAGAAATAGTTTGGACTTAATGCATGTGTTGGCCCTGCTTATGTTCACTCAGCCCAGCACAACACACTACCATCTAAACCAAATTTCTTTCACTTCGTTTTGAATGATAAATCAGCATCCAGTGTAGGGACTACTCTGGTTATGTCATTACATGAATACCCCAGGGTATAACAGGCCGAATTATATTCTTAGCCCCACGCATATTCTAACACATTTCACACTGTGCCCTCACTTGAAAATTCTAGTTCCTAGAAACTACTCAGATTTCTGATCCTTTGCCAGTAGCCACTGTCACTTAATGCATTTGGGCATAACTATTGATCCTTAACTAGAGTGCATTCCTCTGGACTAAACTGTTGCCAGGTAGAATTTGGGTAATGGACCCACCAGTCATCTGCAAGGAGACCACAAATGTCCTCTGGGTAAGTCAAATGGAGTCCCTTAAACACACACCTGTAACAAATGTTGTTTTGTTTCCCCTCCCAAATCTATTTTTTATGTATGAGGACAGCTAGCGGTATGGTGCCTGAAGTTTTCTATTTATATTCATAGACCAGAAATGACTGAAATAAAACTATCTTCATCTGCATGAGTTATTCAAAATTTTTGTTTGATATTCATTAATATTTTAAAAGACCATTTAACAAATTCTGTCAATATTTCATTTATATGCTTTCCTAACTTCACCACCCAAATATCCACCAGCCTACTGCAGTTAAAACCATTATTCTTGGGCCAAGCCATGACTGCTACACATACTAAAATTCCTATTTCATTTCTTTTTTTTTTTTATATTGTC
>SJYQ01001633.1:312795-324436 GCA_006410935.1 Redunca redunca | reverse complement strand
TTTTTTTTATAATTTTTATTTTTACTTTGGTTTACTTTACATTATTGTATTGGTTTTGCCAAACATTGACATTAATTCACCACGAGTGTACATGCGTTCCCAAACACGAATCCCCTCCCATCTCCCACCCCATACCATCCCTCTGGGTCCTCTCCTTGCACCAGTCCAAATTCTTAGTGATTTTAATTTGTACAAGTCAAGATAGTGATCAAGATATTTTCCTGGCAATGTCTCCCAAATCCATGGGGCCCATTTGTGAACATTCTAAGGGGAACTGATGTAAGGAAGTCTGCACTGTTATCTTTGAATCTCATTAAAGCATTTATAAAATCTACCCTTTAACGATTATTTTCCCATAGTTTATCAGTGGACCAGATACAGAATCTCAATAGAACTAAAACAAGCAATGAGATTTAAGTATTAATTTTAGAAGCTACCCCCCACCAAACAAACAAAAAACCCAACTACACAGTTTCATTAGTGAACTCCATGAAATATTTAAAGAATTAATGCCAATCCCTCACAAGCTGTTCAAAAACAGAAGAGAAAGGAACATTTTCCAATCCTTTCTGTAGACCATTATTGTCCTAATACACAGCCCGAAAAAGATCTCTCTCTCTCTCTCTCTCTCTCTCTCTCACAAACACACACACATACAGAACAATATTCTGTATGTGTGGTCTATAAATATAGACCAGAAAAGAAAATTCTCAACAAAATACTCACGGAGTTGAGTAAAGTATAAAAAGGATTATATATCATGACCAAGTGGATTTATCTCCACAATGCAAGATTAGATTAAATCTGAAAATTAACCAATGTAATCAACATTGATTAATCAGTTAATCAACAGTCTATTAATAGAATATAGGACTCTATTAATAGAATATAGGACAAAAGCCACATGATCATCTTCACTAATGTAGAAAAAGGCATTTGACAAAATCCAACAATCTTTCTTGATAAAAAGTACTCAAAAAAAAAACAAAAACCTGGAAATAGGAATTTGCTCATCTTGATAAAGGGAATGTACAAAAAAACACTTACATTTAATGGCAGAAGCCTAAGATCAGGTACACTCTAATCTCAGGAACAAGACAAGAATGTTCCCTCTTGCCAGTTCTATTCAATATTGCACTGGAGGCTCTAACCAGGAAAATTATGCAAGAAAAAGAAATAAAGGGCATTTGTATTGAAAAAAGAAGTATCTGTAGATCACAAGATCATGATGATAAGGAATTCACTGAAAAATGTTATAAACAACTTTACCAAAGTTGCAGGATACAAGATAAATATGTAAAAATCAATTGCATCTCTACACACTACCAATGAACAAACTGAAAATAAAATTCAGTAGGCAATTCCATTTAAAATAGCGTCAAAAATACTTGAGAATAAATTTAACAGAAGTATAAGATTTGTACACCGATAATTACAAATATTTTAAAAGAAAATTAAAATGTCTAAAAAATGGAAAGATAAGTCATGTTAACAGATAGAAGAGTTAATACTGCTAAAATGGTAATACTTCCCAGTTGATCTACAGACTCAAAAAAAAATGCTAGCTGCTTTTTTTTGCAGACATTGATAAGCTGATGTGCTAAAATTAATTTGGAAATTCAAAGAACTAGAATAGCCAAAATAACTTTGAGAAAGAACAAAAGTTGGAGAACTCATGCTTCTCAGTTATAAAACTTACTAAAAATCTATGGTAACCAAGACAGTATAGTATTACCATAAAGACAGACATATTAATCAGTGGAATAGGACTGATATTTCAAAATAAACCCTTAAATTTATGGTCAACTAATATTTGACAAGGGTGCTAAGACCATGCAAAGGCAGAAACAACTGTCTTTTCAACATGTGGTGCCAGAATATCCACATGCAAAAAATGAAGTTAGTTCTTGGACTCTATACAAAAATTAACTCCAAATGGATAATAGACCTAAGCATAAAACTATAAAACTCTCAAACACAAGCATAAATCTCTGTGATCTAGAGTTAGGTTATGTTTTTTTTATATGCTATACAAGTGCACAGAACAGTGCCTGACATACAGCTGGGTCTTTATGTCTTAAATCGAGTTTCTTTTTCCCTGTAATTATCAGAAACTTAGATATTATGGGCCTGTGAAATCCTTCAGTTGTGTCCGACTCTTTGTGACCCCATGGACTGTAGCCTGCCAGGCTCCTCTGTCCATGGGATTCTCCAGGCAAGAATACTGGAGTGGGCATGTGTGTCTGCTGCTGCTGCTGCTAAACCACTTCAGTCGTGTCCAACTCTGTGCAACCCATAGATGGCAGCCCACTAGGCTCCCCCATCCCTGGGATTAGGGTTAGGGTTTAATTTTTCTCACTTAGGGTTCCTTAAACTTCTTGAACCTGAATTTTACCAGTTTTGGAAAAGCCTCAGCTGCTATCACTTTAAAGTGATTTAAAGCATTTAAAGTATTTAAATACTATTTCTTTCATTCATTCCCCTCTTTCTAGTACTCTAACTTCCAGATGTTTACATCATTTATTATGTCCCAAATATCTCTTAACTTTTTTCTGTTCTTACTATTCTCTTTTCCTCTCTGTGTTCCAGATGTGTTTTATTGATTTGCCTTTTGATTTCATTAAACCTATGTTCAGCTATCTCTAGTATGTTGTCAATCCAACCTAATACACTCTTAAGTTTAGAATTAGTATTAACAGAATATTCATTGGAATCTGATAGTTCAAAAGTCTATATTAAATTCTCTAGTTTTCAAATTTCATCCTTTTAAAATTCAAACTTCCTTTATTTCTAAAATATATCCATTGTAAAGATTTTGTTTGCCAACCCTACCATGTAAATTATCTGTGTGTCTGCTTCTAAAATTTTCCCTTAATACTCTTTCCTTTTTACTAATAAGTTTTCATTTATATGTCAAACATTGTGCATTAAAAAAAAATACCTAGAAGCTAAAATTGAAAATCTCTTCCCTAAAGCAGATTCATCCTTTCCACTGTTAAGACAGATAGTTTGAGGGGCTAAATACCTAACCCAATAAGGATCTGTGATGGATTAGAGATATTTTGTGTTTTCTGTATGATTCACTACATCTCTGATTTAAATGTCTAATGCAGAAACTTGTAGAATATTTCAGGCCTCTCCCTCCAGCAGGATTTTGTTTCATCAGCAATGAGACAGTATACAAGATTTCATTCTGCTTTTCTAGCCGAAGGTTAATCTTAATTTAATAAATGTTATAGTTTTTATCACTAATCCATTAAATCCTCATAACCATAAGTTAATTATTTTAATTACCATTTTACCTATGAGGAACCCCAGCAACAGAATGATTTAAAAACTTTCGCAAAATTATTCATCCATGAGTGGCAAAGCTGACATATGAAAAAGGAAAATCTAGATTTAGGACCATGCTCTTAACCATTACATATCTATTACTACCTTTCAAAAATATTATAAATGTTCAAAAATGGGAATTTGTTAAATATACAATATAGCTTTCTATGAATATTATGTAACCATTAAAGTTACCATGTAGATCTATCTTTAGGCAGAAATTATAGTATATGTATACTGTTAAGTGAAAAAGAGAACAAAACTGTGTTATATGATTTAATTTTTGCAAAATAAAACTGTGTGGTGCAGACACAGAGAACAGACTTTGGACACAGTGGGGGAAGGAGAGAGTGGGATGAATTGAGAGAGTAGCATTGAAACATATGCACTACAATGTATAAAACAGATAGTAGAGGGAAGTTGCTGTATAACACAGGGAAGTTGCTGTATAACCACACAGCTGCAGTTGTGGCACTCTGTGACAACTTAAAGGTGTGGGGCGGGGTGGGAGGTGAGGGGAGGCTCAAATGGGAGGCACCATGCGTGTACTTATGGCTGATTCATGTTGTTGTATGGCAGAAGCCAACGTAATATTGTAAAGCAATTGTCCTCCGATTAAAAATAAATTTTTTAAAAAAGTGTGGTTTATACACTCGTGTATATGTGAATATATTAAAAATATAAATCAATGTATGTCCAAATAATAACAGTGGTTATCAGCAGGCATAAGGTTATGGGTGAATTTTTACTCTATTATCTGTATTTTTTTCTTCTTTTGTTTCTATTTAGTAACTATCATGTAGTACTTATTTGAATGTTTCATTCATAAAATAAAGTTTATGTAGTAAATACTACAAAGAGTAAAATTTTCTCAAAAATATAAAACAGAAGTTTCTGATGAGTCACATTTTCTTCTTTAGAAATAATGATAATTATAAGCTAGGAATCATTCATAAATATAATATATGAAAAGAATATCATAGATAAATACTGGAATGACACGGTGAAGAAACTACACAAAGATAATAACTCTGAGGTTAACATACGTCAAGACACATGAAATTAAAAACAAACACAAGCTGATACCTAAAGTTGTCTTAGCAGAGAGGTCTTTCTCCCACCAATCTGAGTTGTAATTAATGCATTGTGATTACAGGTCTGTGTTTTTGGCATTTCCATTTTCTNATACCTAAAGTTGTCTTAGCAGAGAGGTCTTTCTCCCACCAATCTGAGTTGTAATTAATGCATTGTGATTACAGGTCTGTGTTTTTGGCGTTTCCATTTTCTCAAAAGTACTGCTGAGAATGAGTTAGTTACTAAATCATGCACTCTTCTGAATAATTTTTCATCATTTTCACTTTCAAAATCCTCTTCCTTTTCAGATGATTCCTATTTTATAACAGGATTTAATCACGACTATGTATATGACAATATCTCAAGATTTTCTGACACACTGATGGCCTTTAATCTATAATGCATAAAAAGTTATCTTAAATTCTCAATCATCATTTCCAATTTTGCTTTAATCTCCACATTTTATCTTCCATATTTGAATGATAACTCTTTGTTAAAAATGTATAATATGAGATTGCCAAAGACCAAAATGAGCTCCACACGTCCAAGTGATTTGGAGTACCTGTCTCCAAAACGCTAATCTCTTCTTGCTGTTCATCATCTCCCCTCCTGTAACTGACAAAATGAATGTTGAGTTTTTGATTTTGCTTAATGAATGACTTCAGGAAACTGAAAGGCATGGTGGATGTTGGGCTAATCAATCAAGCAGTGGAGGAAAACAATTCTTTAATCACTTTCATATCTCTTAGTTTGAATTTTTACTATGTGGATGTCTAGTAGGTATACATGGTAAATATATTTGATCAGAAGTAATAATGAGGCATTTCCCTGGTGGTCTAGAGATTAAGACTTCACCTTTCAATCAGAGAGCAGAGGTTCAATCCCTGGTCAGGCAGCTAAGATCCCACACGCCTTGTGGCTTTAAAAATCAGATCATTAAAAAAAAAAGAAAAAAGCCAGGAGCAATACTGTAACAAATTCACTTTTTAAAAAAGGAAATAATGGATTGCTTATTATGCACTTCTCTTTTTGCTAGGTATTGTGTTTAGTCCTTACATAGCAAATAAGAGCACAAGCCCTGTTTTGCAAACTAGAAAACTAAGCTAAGGAAGCTGATTTCCCAGCATCATCAAGAAGCTAGAAAGTGGTGGTACCAGGATGCAGAACCAGAGATTTGGTCTAAGTCCTATGCTCTATAATTATAAATTGCATGGTTTCCATTCAAACAATGCATTTAATTTAAGCTTACTAGGAAAATATAGTGAAGTAAAAAACAAAACACAACAATTTTGAAATTCACAAATGATAAATATAATTATTTGATTTTTTTATTTTGGCAATAGCATTTTCTGTTTAAAGACATAAAGACAAGCAGGAGAATTGATCGAATATATTTTAAAATGTTTATTCCTTCATGAAACTCATTCCCAAGTAATTTTGTAATAAGTATGGGTTGCAAATAATGTATAAGTCTGTAACTGGCTAGAATCTTTTCAAATATCTTTAACTCAGCCAAAATAAATATTAAAAATCTGTTTCAATATTTTTGGAAGCAAAGTAGTTCACACAATCTTCATTTAAAGATTATCTTACTTGGTTTAAGCCATGGCTATGACTATTTGTAAAGATTTGCTCACAAATACAATGCAAATACTAAGACTAACAGAAAGGCTTTCCTTTGCAAAAGGCAGGTAAATGATGTTTTAAACCATCAATCTTCTGTTGAGATAGATGCCAAAAGAAAACAGCATATATTTTTGTGGTCAAAGCTATCTCTCTACCAAGGAATTAACTTACTATGTGTAGCCTCCATTTTTGAAGGCCAGAAACCAATGTAATCAAAACTAAACCATAGTAATTAAAATAATCTCTTTCAAGCATAAAGCTAACTGGGACTGACTTTGAGGCCTTGACAGTCTTTCCCAAGAAAATTACTATACTAGCACCTAGCATGGTGCCTGGCACACAGTGAGCACTGAATAAAAATATTTTTAATAAATGGGTGAATCATTGATTATCACAAAATAGATTTAAAACTGTAACCACTCTGAAAAAACTGGTAGAATTAATTATAACAAATGAAATAGCACAAATTATTCACAATGTATATAAAAAGATATTCAATGATGTTCCATTACAAGTGATAAGACAATGTCATTTAGGGTACAAAATAAAACTTAAAATTCGTGAAATCAAATGTGGTTTTATATATATATATATATATAGCCTTCTTAATGAACCACCTCAATTTATACTTTATCTTCACTGGGCAACAGGTTAGAAAAAAAAGTTGGGAAAGAATTTTAACCAATACAATCACTTTCAGGGTACTTTCATAACCTCCTCTTCTGAGTTTCATTGTTTTAATCTTCAGGATGCACGTAGTCTTTCTCAATAACAACAAAAAAAGTCATTTTAGCAACAGTAGTTTCTTTAATGGGGCTTCCCTGGTAGCTCAGCTGGTAAAGAATCCACCTGCAATGCAGGAAACCCTGGTTCGATTCCTAGGTTGGGAAGAACCCCTGGGGAAGAGATAGGTTGCCCACTCCAGTATTCTTGGGCTTCCCTGGTGGCTCAGATGGTGAAGAATCCACCTGCAATGTGGGAGACCTGGATTTGATCCCTGGGTTGGGAAGATCCCCTGGAGGAGGGTATTCTGGCCTGGAGGATTCCATAGACTTTATGGATAGTCTCTTTAATATAGATGTTGATTGAATTTGAGTTAAATATTATTCTTCCTCAGAGCTCTAACATTTTTCCCACCTGGTTCCTTAATTTAATCAGGTGATCAAAATCATAGGAAACTTGAATATCCCAGATCACTGATAAACTTGATCAGAATTCTTAAATATTATTAAACACAAGACTAAATTGTCATAAAACAGGTGCTAACTTTTCAAATGTTCTTAAATAGAATGATTAGAGGACCATCTTAGTTAACTTCTGATGCTCTGTCTTTATGGCACATGGATCCGCTAGTGAACACAAAACAGAGAGTAGCAAAAACCCATTTTATTTTGCTTCATTCTCACCACAAGAGAGATGGACACTTTGCAGCACTGTCATACAGTCTGAAAATCTTATTGAGACACAAATTAATTTCCCTCAACATAATGAATATGTTGCCTCTGATCCACTCCTTTCATATATAAAAATGATCATTTAAATCCAGTCTTCACTTAAGAGTTCAAATGTATTTAGCGAAATATATCTTTTCAGTCTGGATTTCTTGCAGAAATCCACCAAAATTTGTTATTTATCCCAAAAGGATTCAAAAAGAAGTCTCATTTGAGTAGTCAACATATTTTTCTATATGTTGTATTGAATTAATTGTGGTTTTGCACACATGTTTATGTGTGAACATCTGTTTATCTGACCTGATTGAAAGGATAGTAGAAAAGAAAAAAGTTAAAGGAAATTAATATCAGATTAATTCCTCTAAACTAGAAACAGCAGTAGTAAAGAGATACAAAAAGAAAAGAATTTTTAATGTCCAGAAGCAGAGGAATCTTGCCTGCCATGTAGAACCTCTGGGTAAACAGCCTGGTAAATGAGAAACAGAGAGAAGCCTGTATCTGAAGGACCAATGAAGACCACAACTGTGTACATCTCAAGAGTAAAGCTCAGATGAAATCACACGTTCACACAGCGCTAGGACTAGAGAAAGGTGCTGTTGTTGTTGCTTAGTTACTACATATCCAACTCTCTTGCAACCCGGTGGACTGTAGCCTGCCAGGCTCCTCTGTCCATGGGTTTCTCCAGGCAAGAATACTGGAGTGGGTTGCCATTTCCTTCTCCAGGGGATCTTCCCAACCCGGGGATCTAACCCACATCTCCTGCACTGGCAAGCAGATTCTTCACCACTGAACCACCAGTGAAGCCTGAGAGAGATGAGTGAGGCACAAATGTAAGATGAATTCAACACACGTGGATTGAAGTTACACTCTCTGTCAATATAATTCTAGGTTCTGCCTCTCAAATAATTTATCCCAAAAAGATTAAATAAGTAGAAAATGGTTAAACTGCAAATTAAAATAAGATAAATATCATTAGGAAATTACAAATAAATCCCAAGGGGCTCTAGAAAGGGAAGATTACACCCATGGGGAATTGCACCTAGAAATTACATCATTCCTGCTTCCCCTAGCTCCAGTCTAGCTCCAGTCCTCTCTTTCTAGGATATAATAGAACTGAACTCTCATTCCTCTTTA
The DNA here is from genome assembly GCA_006410935.1 of Redunca redunca. Lineage (NCBI taxonomy): Eukaryota > Metazoa > Chordata > Mammalia > Artiodactyla > Bovidae > Redunca > Redunca redunca. The sequence goes on along the minus strand of SJYQ01001633.1, from coordinate 315,818 downwards.
GCTGATGGCCCCAAAAGACTTTTCTGGCCCATGAGTTGCAAATGGCAGTACGTTTGTTACTTTCAGACCAGAGCAATTAATTGCTAATGTGAAATTCTGCAAAGCTCTCCCTCTGGCATCACTTAAAGCAACTTTGAAATGGTAGTCTCTGAAGAACTAAATTAAGAGGGCTTCTCTGCTATGCCGTAAAGTACATGTAACATAAACAGGAAATAAAACTTTGTTGTTTAAAGTCTCTAAGACTTTGGAGTGGCACAACAAAACCTATCCTAATTGAAACTTTAGTGCTCATTGAAACTTCAGCACTAAAGCACTAAGCTGTAAATTAACTATAGCTTATTAATAGTGTTGTCAGATAAAATTCTGGGCTTGCAGATGAATCTTAATTTTAATAAACAATGAAAAGTAGTAAACAATGTCCCATCGTTCTACTTTTAAATTATTCATTGTTTATCTGAAATTCAAATTTGATGGGACCTCCTGTTTTTACTTGCTAAATTTGACAACCTTATTTATGAAGGCAGTAGTATCTGAGAGGAATCTTAAATCATGAATAAATTTTGATATGTAGGACAGATAAACAAATGCTCAGGCAAAGGGCCAAAGAGCAAAAAGTGTAGAAGAATGTCCAAAGATCAGGAATTTAACTTAACTGAAACACTGTGTACCTAGGATGGCAGATTCCCTTGTATTTTGTTGTTTCCTAGAGTTCCATCCATGGTAATACTCTCATTATTCTACCTGCTTGCCCTAAGCACTGTCATCCACTCCAGCTTCCTCTCATCTGAGCTGGAATGGGACAGAATGGCAGAATGGGCTATAATTCACTTCAAGAACTTCCTCTCTGTTGAGAGCCACCATATCTAGCCTATATTAAAATAGTCCCCTAACCCAGATTCAGCCCTTGCTGTCACTCCTACGTGTTTCACAATAGTGAAAACAGTGATCATTTTAAAAAGAAGCCATCTATATGTCTTCTTTGGAGAAATGTCTGTTTAGATCTTGGGCCCAGTTTTTGATTGGGTCATTTATTTTTCTGGAATTGAGCTTCAGGAGTTGCTTGTATAATTTTGAGATTAATTCATGTCAGTTGCTTAATTTGCTATTATTTTCTCCCATTCTGAAGGCTGTCTTTTCACCTTGCTTATAGTTTCCTTCATTGTGCAGAAGCTTTTAATTTTACTTGGGTCCCATTTGTTTATTTTTGCTTTTATTTCCAATATTCTGGGAGGTGGGTCATAGAGGATCCTGCTGTGATTTATGTCAGAGAATATTTTGCCTATGTTTTCCTCTAAGAGTTTTATAGTTTCTGGTCTTACGTTTAGATCTTTAATCCATTTTGAGTTTATTTTTGTGTATGGTGTTAGAAAGTGTCCTAGTTTCATTCTTTTACAGGTGGTTTACCAGTTTTCCCAGCACCACTTGTTAAAGAGATTGTCTTTTCTCCATTGTATATTCTTGCCTCCTTTGTCAAAGATAAGGTGTCCATAGGTGCATGGGTTTATCTCTTGGCTTTCTATTTTGTTCCATTGATCTATATTTCTGTCTTTGTGCCAGTTTCATACTGTCTTGATGACTGTGGCTCTGTAGTAGAGCCTGAAGTCAGGCAGGCTGATTCCTCCAGTTCCATTCTTCTTTCTCAAGATTGCTTTGGCTATTCGAAGTTTTTTTTGTATTTCCATACAAATTGTGAAATTATTTGTTCTAGCTCTGTGAAAAATACTGCTGGTAACTTGATAGGGATTGCATTGAAGCTATAGATTGCTTTGGGTAGTACACTCGTTTTCACTATATTGATTCTTCTGATCCATAAACATGATATATTTCTCCATCTATTTATGTCCTCTTTGATTTCTTTCACCAGCATTTTATAGTTTTCTATATATAGGTCTTTTGTTTCTAAAGGTAGATATATTCCTAAGTATTTTATTCTTTTCATTACAATGGTGAATGAAATTGTTTCCTTAATTTCTCTTTCTATTTNTTCCTTAATTTCTCCTTCTATTTTCTCATTATTAGTGTATAGGAATGCAAGGGATTTCTGCGTGTTGATTTTATATCCTGCAACTTTACTATATTCATTGATTAACTCTAGTAATTTTCCGGTGGAGTCTTTAGGATTTTCTATGTAGAGGATTATGTCATCTGCAACCAGTGAGAGTTTTACTTCTTCTTTTCCAATTTGGATTCCTTTTATTTTTTTCTCTGATTGCTGTGATTGCTGTGGCCAAAACATTCAAATTTATGGTGAATAGTAGTGGTTAAAGTGGGCACCCTTGTCAACAAACACATGAAAAGATGCTCAACATCACTCATTATCAGAGAAATGCAAATCAAAACCACAATGAGGTACCATTTCACAACAGTCAGAATGGCTGCGATCCAGAAGTCTACAAGCAATAAATGCTGGAGAGGGTGTGGAGAAAAGAAAACCCTCTGACACTGGTGGTGGGGATGGAAACTAGTACAACCACTATGGAGAACAGTGTGGAGATTCCTTTAAAAACTGGAAACAGAACTGCCATACAACCCAGCAACCCCACTGCTGGGCATACACACCGAGGAAACCAGAATTGAAAGAGACATGTATAACCCAATGTTTATCGCAGCACTGTTTATAATAGCCAGGGCATGGAAGCAACCTAGATGCCCATCAGCAGACAAACGGATGAGAAAGCTGTGGTACATATTCACAAGGGAGTATTAGTCAGCCATTAAAAAGAATACATTTGAATCAGTTCTAATGAGGTGGATTAAATTGGAGCTGATTATACAGAGTGAAGTAAGCCAGAAAGAAAAACACCAATACAGGATACTAACGCATATATATGGAATTTAGAAAGATGGTAACGATAACCCTGTATGCGAGACAGCAAAAGAGACACAGATGTATAGAACAGTCTTTTGGACTCTGTGGGAGAGGGTGAGGGTGGGATTATTTGGGAGAATGGCATTGAAACATGTATAATATCATATGTGAGATGAATCGCCAGTCCAGGTTCAATGCATGATACAGGATGCTC
>SJYQ01001633.1:293433-304867 GCA_006410935.1 Redunca redunca | reverse complement strand
GGACTTGTATATTAACAAACTAAAGGTGATATGCATAAAGGCTAAAAACCTTGCCTAAGAATTAAGTGACAAGGCCTACCATTGATGTCCATGTCTTCTGGAATGTGGAGTGCCCAATGAAATATTGATTAATCCTCTCAACTTTCATAATACAATTATCCCCAAGAACACACTGAAGCCATGGCCCAGATATGAAACACTAATGAAGTAGTCAAGACGCTCTTCTACTTTCATCATTACTATAAAATTAAATAGTTCAGTTTTAAACTTGAATCAGAGCACTAGTAAAAGAAAATAGGGCTTTCTATAGGATATGATACAACGTTTTACTTGTCTATAAACATTCAGAAGCAAATAAATTTTGAAAGTAAAAACCAATTACTCCTTAGAAAAAAAGATCATTTATCATTTTTATCAATCTCAGTGTTCTTTTCCCTATTTTGGTTAAAATATAGAAGAAATCTAATTAGTTAAAGAAATATTCCTTAAATCAGAGAACAACAATAAATTTACAAAGCTTTAAAAACAATCCCACATGTTGTTGTTTNGTTTAGTCGCTTAGTTGTGTCCGACTCTTTGTGACTCCATGGACTGTAGCCTGTCAGGTTCCACTGTCCGTGGGATTTCCCAGGCAAGAATACTGGAGTGGGTTGCCATTTCCTTCTCCAGGGGATCGTCCCAACCCAGGGATCAAACCTGGGCCTCATGCACTGGCAGGCAGGTTCTTTACCACTGAGCCACCCGGGAAGCCCCAGCCCTAGAGTTGGTTCCCATGCCCTCCTCTAGGGGATCTTCCCAACCCAGGGATCAAACCCAGATCTCCCACATTACAGGCAGATTCTTTACCGTCTGAGCAACCAGGGAGGCCCAGGAATACTGGAGTGGGTAGCCTATACACCTCCATCCAACCTATAGCCCTCCATTTAACCTTTTTTTTTAACTTTTGCATAGAAATTACCACAAATATAGAATGCAAAATTATAAATGGACAACTTGCAAATTGAATTTATATTTTAAAACATAAAAAATATAAATAAGTCATCAAGTTCCTTATTTTACCTTGTGGATCATTTTCTTCAGTACTGAAGATTGTCCAAGAAGGCTCTCTTTTCAATTATTTATTGTAAAGCATTGTACTCAACAAGCTGAAAGTGAAAGTCACTCATTCGTATCTGACTCTTTTCAACCCCATGGACTATATACAGTCCATGGAATTCTCCAGGCCAGAATACTGGAGCGGGTAGCATTTCCCTTCTCCAGGGGATCTTCCCAACCCAGGGATTGAACCCAGGTCTCCTATAGAAACACACTCCAGTATTCTGAGAGCCTTCCTGGACAATCTTCAATACTGAAGAAAATGATCCACAAGGTTAAATAAGGAAGTTGATGAATTACTTTCCCGGATTGCCATGGAAATAGAAGGCAAAACTCAAAGGTCAATTCATTTAAAATGCAAGTGACTTATGATCCCAGGTACAAAGATTAAGGACATTTGAATTAAAAAATAATTACTAATTTCTCATCCTTAATTTAAGAATAATGAACTGTGTTCTTAAAGTAAACAGTTTCCCTACTTGTAACAATATTACTATTCACTTTTTCCAGTGCTTAATCACCTCTTTCTGTCTGTACAGGACATACCTGCACATTTACACCAATGCAAATATGACCAATCTTAAGCAATTCTGTAGAGCAGCAAGGCTATTCTGAGATAGCTAGGCTTCAAGCTAGGCTTCAGCAGTATGTGAACTGAACTTCTAGATGTACAAACTGGGCTTAGAAAAAGCAGAGGAATCAGAGTTCAAGTTGCCAACATTCAGTGGATCATAAAGTGAGGGAATTCCAGAAAAACATCTACTTCTGCTTCACTGACTACACTAAAGCCTTTAACTGTGTGGATCACAGTGAACCATGGAAAATTTTTAAAGAAATGGGAGTACCAGACCACCTCCTGAGAAATCTGTATGCAGGTCAAGAAGCAACAGTTAGAACTAGACATGGAACAATGGACTGGTTCAAAATTGGGAAAGGAGTACGTCAAGGCTGTATATTGTCACCCTGTTTATTTAAATTATATTCAGAGTATATCATGTAGAATGCTGGGCTGGATGAAGCACAAGCTGGAATTAAGATTGCCAGGAGAAATATCAGTAATCTCAGATATGCAGATGGTACCATTTTAATGGCAGACAGCAAAAAGGAACTAAAGAGCCTCTTGATGAAAGTGAAAGAGGAGAGTGAGAAAACTGGCTTGAAAATCAACATTCAAAAAACTAAGATCATGGCATCTCGTCCCATCACTTCATGGCAAATAGAAAGAGGAAAAATTGGAAACAGTGACAGACTTTATTTTCTTGGGCTCCTAAATCACTGCAGATGGTGACTGCAGCCATGAAATTAAAAGATGCTTGCTCTTTCAAAGGGAAGCTATGACCAACCTATACAGTATATTAAAAAGCAGAGACATCATATTGTCAAACAAATTTCCATATAGTCCAAAGTATGGTTTTTACAGTAGTCATTATAGATATGAGAGTTGGATCATAAAAAGGGCTGAGTGCCATAGAATTGATGCTTTCTAGTTGTGGTGTTGGAGAAAACTCTTGAAAGTCCCTTGGACCGCAAGGATATCAAATCAGTCAGTCCTAAAGGAAATCAACTCTTTAGAATTGGAATATTCCAATATTGTTGGAAGGACTGATGCTGAAGCTAAAGCTCCAATACTTTGACTACCTGATAGAAAGAGAAGACTCATTGAAAAAGATCTTGATGGTGGGAAAGATTGAAGGCAAAAGGAGAAGTAGGTGGCAGACAATGAGATGGTTAGATAGCATCACCAACTCAATGGACACAAATTTGACCATACTCTGGGAGATAGTGGAGGACAGAGGAGACTGGCATGCTGCAGTCCATGGGGTCACAAATAGCTGGACATGACTTAGAGACTGAACAACAACAAAAAAATTATACTTAATACTTTTATATCAGCCTTTGATTTCTGCCTCCTCCTTTTAATATACCCAACTAAGCTTTCATGGATGATGAAGGCCCCCAAATAGAGTGCCCACTCCTGACTTACTCTAAGCAGCCTTCTTCCCAATATTTTAAGTGCAAGCAATTCATTAAAGCATCCCTTTTTACAGAGAAGCAATAGAGTACAACTGTGAAAAGAGTAGACCTGATGACATTACAAGTATGGATTCAAACTCTTCTTAACGACTTTCCTGCTGTATGAACACAGGCAAGCTATCAAACTTCGTCAGATCTGTTTCTTCATCTATAAAATGACGATCATGGTGCCAATATCACAGTTTTATCAAAATGATTAACAATAATAACTGTGAAACATAGTTATAAGTGCTTTGCATTTCTTTAATTATTTAATCTCCATTACAAGTCTATTAGGGAAATTTTACCTCTCTGTTTTGAAATGAGAAAACTGAAGTAAAGGGAGGGAAAGGATAGTACCCAAAGGCATACAGAGGGTTAAAGAATGGAGATGAAATTCCAACCCAGGTAATTTAGAGTTCAAATCCCTGCTCTTTCTACCCTGCAAAACCACCTCTCATTATTAACAAGGTTATATGTGCTAATACTCAAGTGCCCCACCTGACCTGTGGGAAGTGCTGAAGATACGGTACTTTCCAAGATCCTCGGTTTCTTACTCAAAACACAGAGCCAGGTGTATTTCTGAATTCTTTTTTAGATTTTAGAAAGGCAATACAGTATCTTTAACACATGTTATGTAACATCTCCAGCAGGGTCTGGGGCAGCGTCCCATAATCAAGCACATTAATATTTCTGCAGCAATCAAAACTTTCACACTAAGTGGGATAAATAAGGACTATAAATAGCCTCACCTCACTTCAGGACAAGCTTTACTGCAAGTCAGTTCCTAAAAAAAAAAAAAAATGTTCTCTCCAGAGCTTCTCTTCCCTCCAGGATCTAAGAACTGAGGACTAGATACTGTGGGCTATTTTATGCCAGGCACTGCTCTGGGTGCCACGGACATGAGATGCCTAATGAAGACATCATCCTTCCCACCTTCTGTCCCCAAACAGAGTGCTTCTTGCTTCTGACTTCTTCCAGACCCTCACTGACAAGCAGTGAGCAACCTGACCGCTACTTTAGCATAGTGTTTGTGGCTTAAAAGAGTCCAACAAGGTCAACTCTCTCGGGAAACATATTTATATGTTATGAGACATTCCAAAATCACAGTGCTTTGATTTAAAGGAGTAACTTCCACTGCTGACTGGAAGATTTTTTTACAAGCAAGCTTTTTTTTTTTTTCTTAACAAAATAACATAACGTAGAGATTTTGGTGCCCTTAGTTCAAATATTCCCCACAGACTACTCATAGAGAGACGTCAAACCTAAATCTGAGAAATCCTTTGTGTTAACCAAGTAGGAGCTCCAGTAATTACGACCATTTCTAAAAAAGAAAGAAAAATGTAGTCTATTACAGCAGGTATCCACCATAATAAAAATACTTAAACTTTCTTTTCAGTGTCCAATCCAAAAAGCAAAAAATACAGAAATCACTGTGTCCAATGCACCAAAATCATCAGTCATATTCAGGAATGAAATAACCAGTGACTGAAAAGACCAGGAAATGACAAGGCCCTCGAGATGAAAGCAAACTACATTTGAAATTTCTGTAAGGCTTTGATGTGTCTTTGAAATATTATCTACATATGTTAGAAATTTTAGCATAATCATTACGCTTCTTTTAAGTCCAACTGAATGATATCTTTTTCTCCTCTCCATACAAGGATGTAGGAATATGAAATGTCAGCTCTCCTGGAGATGGTTCCAAAACTTTTAACAAAGAATCGATTTAATAAAGAAATCGATTTTACTCTGGAATTTGGAAGGAAACTGAATAATTTTATAGTATTTTGTTGGTCAAAAAAAAGTGAAGCTGCTGTTTTCCCTGGTTAGAAACATAGAAGTAAAGTCCAGATGGTCCAGTTTAAAAAAAAAATGTTGTTTTGCTTTTAAGTAAGCTGTTTGCTATTCACTGTGTACACTTCTAAATAGGCAAAAACACTCTATAACAACAGCCATGAAAGGGAAGTACACTAAGATGCTCAAATATTATAGAAAAATCTTGCCTAGATTAGTATAATGCCTCCTTCACTTTTGACTCTCCTTACATTCTTACCCTTGCTCTCTTATCCATTCGCCAATGTTGTTTCTAAACCTTACAATGGATTTTGTCACTCACTTGCCACAAATCCTTCACTGAATACTCACTGCTCTTAGGATAAGCCCAAAGTCCTTTACGTGGCTTACTGGGCTCTCCACTGTCTCCATCTGCCTTTGCAACCTCACTACCCTCTCTGCCCCGCAGATTCTTAGAGCCCTAGCTTTGCTCAACTTGACTCTCTTCCTCAGGAACGTCACAACCACCGCTCATCCACCTGATAACTTTTCTGTCTTACAGCTCACACATGTTTCCTGTTCACAACCACTTCTCTTAATCCACACTCTTCCTTCATGAATCTATATGAATTTTAATTCCTGTAGGTTTTCTTTGATCATCTTTGGCTTGGTTAGATCCGCTTTCTATATGTTCCCGATATACCCACTATTATAACAATTATCATATTTGATTGTAATTATTGGTTCTCATTTTCTAGATGTAAATTCTGTAAGGATTTATATAGTAACCCATGTAGCCCCATTAGTNCTACCATTAGTGACAGTCTTCCATTTCATAGAAACACAAAATGAATAATTTTAATAATCATGCATCACTTTGTAGAAGCTAAACATTTTTGTACTATTCAAGAGCAGATACTTATTAGTGTCAATTTAATCATCTGAGAGTCTTCATAGATGTCAATCAGCTAGGCTAAGGAAATTTGGGTTAATAGTACTGGATTTAATCACTAATAATGTTACGAAGCATTAGATAAGCACCTTCTATGCAAAGACAATTTACATATTTTTCTCACTTCAGGTTCAGTTCAGTTCAGCCACTGAATAGTATCCAACTCTTTGTGACCCCATGGACTGCAGCATGCCAGGCTTCCCTGTCCATCACCAACTCCCAGAGCTTACGCAAACCTCTATGTCCATTGAGTTGGTGATGCCATCCAACCATCTCAACCTCTGTTGTCCCCTTCTTCCCCCGCCTTCAATTTTTCCCAGCATCAGGGTCTTTTCAAATGAGTCAGTCCAAAGATGTCTTTCATAATTCTGTCCTCTATTAAACACATCTGTTACCATTCCTATAAAGGGTTACACATCAAGTTTTGTTTTTCTTTGTAACTTGGAGTTACAGCTTCAACATCAGTCCTTCCAAAGAACACCCAGGACTGATCTCCTTTAAGATGGACTGGTTGGATCTCCTTGCAGTCCAAAGGATGCTCAAGAGTCTTCTCCGACACCACAGTTCAAAAGCATCAATTCTCTCTTATCTCTAACTAGGAAAGCAAGGTAACTTCCTGGAGAGAGATCAATAATTTAATTGGCAGAGCTGATATGTAAACCCAGGTCTAATTCTGCCAGGCATTTTTTATACTTTGGTTGACTAGCAGGATGTGCTACCACAAGCATTTCTTTCCAGAATTAAGGAAATAAAGACAGAAGTCATGAGACACAGTGATCTCTTTTAATTATCTCATAGAACCTAAGATTATATTAAAAATATTCATCTAGTCCTGTATGATTCATTGACTTAAGAGCCACTAACATATCTAAGTGCCTGTTTGGGAAATGATCTGTGAATCCACAGAGATAGAACAGAGTTTAAATACTTTTGATGGTTACATGCCCAATCTTCACTGTTCAAAATCAGATCTGAGCATGGCCACGACAGTCCATATTCTCATGGGAAATTTTTAGTATGTAAATATCCATTAATGGACAGATGAATGCAGGCTCTCTCTGAAGGGAACAGAGGTGTAGAGCTGGAAAAATAGAGAGAATATATTGGAATGGTAAGAGTAGATACTCCATCTGAAATAATATCTGTTGAATCCTCATAGAAGAAAATGAATAATCAAGTTACAAAGAAAAACAAAACTTGATGTGTAACCCTTTATAGGAATGGTAACAGATGTGTTTAATAGAGGACAGAATTATGAAAGACATCTTTGGACTGGCACAATGGTAACACACTTTACTTAGTTTCTGTGATTTGTTAGTTTGCATATTAGTAGCTGAGTATTGAGCACTGCAAGCCTTCTTAGTTGTGTCCAACTCTTTGTGACCCCATGGACTGTAGCCCACCAGGCTCCTCTGTCCATGGGATTTTCCAGGCAAGAATACTGGAATGGGTTGCCATTTCTTACTCCAGGGGAGCTTTCCAACCCAGGAATCGAACCACATCTCCTGTGTCTCCTGCATTCCGGGTGGTCTTTGCCATTTGAGCCATCAGTTACTTACTCAGTTTGTATGTATTTCTGAAAACAACACTATAAAATCTGCTACCTACTAAATAAATGTTACTATAGTAGTCTCCAAAACTGTCATTTTAGTTATTCATTTCAATCTCACTGGCATGCCAAGAAGGAAAGTAGAGGTGTGCCAGTGAAGACACAGAACTAAAGGTCCTACAATTCTAGACTATTGGACATTTGCTTTGAGAATTCTTAAAGTGCTAGAAACATTTTAAGGAACAACACTGGGCTCTCCCTCACCATTCTTCCCATGCCTCAGTACTCTACTCAAGCCAAAATGATTCATTTGTGGGTTGTTCTCAAATTTGATGCAATCCCAGAGCTGCCCCCTCTATCAGGAACATATTTCTTCTTACTCTCCTCCCTACCTGGAACTTGTCATTTGACTCAGCTCAGGTGTTGCCTTCTCAAGTAAATCTCTTCTGATTCTTAGGTCCGGATTAGATGCTTATGCTATGGGTCCTTAAGATATACTGTGTGTCTCTCTCATGAATTTATCAAAATGTGTAATCATTTATTCACCTGCCTGCTGTACCTCCAAACTCCAGTTAGACTGTGTGATTCTTCAGGCTAGAGATAATCTCCAGCACCAATAGTATTTAGGAGGCATGAAGCTCATTACATATCTAATCAATAAAAATATAAAAATTAAACTGGGTATTTATTTTTTCTCACTGAATTTCTTTCTGTGGTATACATTAGAGTTTAAACATTAGAGCTGAGATTTCTTTATAATTTTACTGATTCCTTTAAAGCAGAAAGACTTACAGAATTTCCAGCCAGCTACATCTTCAGTGCTAAGAGCTTTATTTGCACACACTGCTATACCTTAGAAACATGCTTTTAAAATTGGTACATTCATGTTTTTTATAAAGTTAACAAATGACCACTGGACAAAACTGAGAAATANATCAAACTCCTCAAGTATTATCTTGTACACGCACGTTCAGTCATTCAGTCATGTCCAACTCTTTGTGACCCCATGGACTCTAGCCCACCAGACTGCTCTGTCCATTATCCAGTATTATCCAGCAAGAATACTGGAGTGGGTTGCCATTTCCTCTTCCAGGGGATCTTCCAGACCCACCGATCAAACTCACATCTCCTGTGGTTTCTGTATTGGCAGGCAGATTATTTTCCACTGAGCAAGACTGGGAAGCCCAAATAGTATCTTGAATGGTGGCCAAACTCAAAGGCATACAAAGTTGAGCTTAACTTTCATTTCACAAAATTGTTCTTTTCCCATTTCAGCCCTGCACTCTAACTATTAGATGCCTGAATCACAGGTGTCATTTTCCTTCCATCAGCCATTTTAACGCCTTTCCTGCAAAATGTGACACTAAAGCAATGGCTTTAAAAACACACAAGCCAAAACTCAGATAAGCAATGACATGATCTCCTTCTTTTAAAAACATGCCCAAAGGACAGGATTTTTTGAAAGACACTCCATGAAATTGTATGTTTGCAGGGGGAAAGTGGAAGATAGGTACCTTTCCTTTTTGTTTTATTTATAGTTAGGGATTTCTCAGAGGCTTAATGCACAATATGTCCTGTGCAGCAAGTGGAGATAGGGTTTGACGCAAGAAGAATTTGCTTTTTATAAGGCAGCATCTCAAAGGACTTGTGTACTAAAGCACACACTTCTGCTTGAGGAGATCATGCCCTTAGGAAGACACTGCCATGGTTTAAAACATGTTTAGAAGTCCTCTGCTGGAATCAACTTCAAGAAACAATTTACCACACTAGAAAAATCAGTCTTACCAAATTACAGTTACAGGATANNNTACGCTCTTTTGTTCCTATCTCTTTCTCTGTCCTTAGTTCCTCTGCTGTATTCCTTCACTTGCCTGTTCTTCACCTACTGAACCATGCAGAACTCACAGTGGGGCACGCTGGCTCTGTTCACAAGGACAGTTATTTGTAGAAGAGACAGTGAAGGCCAAGAGAACGACTGTTGGAACCAAACTGAAGGCACAGGCAAGACGCAACTCTGCCCAAAGGACATCATGGAGCGGACTATTTAATTGCCCACGGACTACTGCCTGCCTGAAACAGCACATTTACTAATTAAATAACCTGAGGATTATAACATAAAATTATGAGAAACCAAATTTCCAGAAGTTAAGAATGCATACACCCGTATATTTTAAAACACATCTGAAAATAAGATGAATTGCTCTATAGCTCAGTAGTAGTTACTAAGTTTTCCTCAAATAATATAGCCTTTGTGTACAATTATTTAGCAATAATTAGAAGTCCTCTTTTTGGCCATCATCATACCTGTATTGAGTAAAATATACTAGGAAGAGGCTATTGACATGCAAACAGAAGTTGTATGAAAGCCAAGAAGAGAAAAAAATACAGAAATATGTTGGTCCAATAACATCTGAATGAAAATGGTATTAAATTCCACCCTTTCTCCAGCTCTGAGATCACAGAAATGACCTCTGGCCAGGACCCAACCATCTTTGTTGTTGTTCTGGCAGTGATGTCCCTGGACAGCTGGAGAAGTTATCTGTCTCTCTTTGAACACTAACTGCTTCAAAAACCAGAGCAAGTGCTACAGAAGACAATGCACAGCACCATGAATATATTCAGTTGGAAAATCTGTGTTTGAAACTAAACGTAAAACAGTGAGAAAGACTGCACAAGCACCAAAAATTTATTTCTGCATTCTCTTTAAAGTGCAATGCAGCATTGCCAGATTCAGCAAATAAAAATTATAGGGTGTCTGTTTAATGTGGAATGTCAGATAAGGAAAAGCATGCTTTTAGTGTAAGTATGACCCGTAATCTGGTACACACATTTATCCTAAAAGCACTTACTTTTTGTCTATCTGTAATCAAAGTTATCTAGGTGTCATATTTTATCTGTCAAACCTGCAGTCATAAAAACATATGATATAATACAATACCTGACAAAATTTGAGGACAAAAACTCACAACATGCCAGTATCCAGGAAAGTTTATACTAATTAAAATATTTACTGATGAGAATAGTTAAGAACTGATGTTCATAGCAGCTTTTGCTCAAACTCTTAAAGCAAACAAAACAACTGATAAAGGATCAATTTCCAAACTATACAAGCAGCTCTTACAAGTCAATATCAACAAACACCACAATCAAAAAGTGGGAAAAAGACCTAAGCAGACATTACACCAAAAAAGACATGCAGATGGCTAATAAACACATGAAAGGATGCTCAAGTTGACTCATTATTAGAGAAATGCAAATCAAAACTACAATGAGATATCACCTCACACAGGTCAGAATGGCCATCATCAGAAAGTCTGCAAAAAACAAATGCTGGAGAGGGTGTGGAGAAAAGGGAACCCTCCTACACTGTTGGTAGGAATGTAAATTGATACAACCACTATGTAAGACAGTATTCAGGTTCAGTTCAGTTCAGTCGCTCAGTCGTGTCCGACTCTTTGCGACCCCATGAATCGCAGCACGCCAGGCCTCCCTGTTCATCACCAATTCCCGGAGTTCACTCAGACTCACGTCCATCGAGTCAGTGATGCCATCCAGCCATCTCATCCTCGGCTGTCCCCTTCTCCTCCTGCCCCCAATCCCTCCCAGCATCAGAGTCTTGTCCAGTGAGTCAACTCTTCGCATGAGGTGGCCAAAGTACTGGAGCTTCAGCTTTAGCATCATTCCTTCCAAAGAAATCTCCTTCAGAATGGACTGGTTGGATCTCCTTGCAGTCCAAGGGACTCTCAAGAGTCTTCTCCAACACCACAGTTCAAAAGCATCAATTCTTCAGTGCTCAGTCTTCTTCACAGTCAAACTCTCACATCCATACATGACCACAGGGAAAACCACAGCCTTGACCAGACAGACCTTAGTCGGCAAAGTAATGTCTCTGCTTTTGAATATACTGTCTAGGTTGGTCATAACTCTTCTTCCAAGGAGTAAGCGTCTTTTAATTTCATGGCTGCAGTCACCATCTGCAGTGATTTTGGAGCCCCAAAGAATAAAGTCTGACACTGTTTCTACCGTTTCCCCATCTATTTCCCATGAAG
>SJYQ01001633.1:275045-291008 GCA_006410935.1 Redunca redunca | reverse complement strand
TTACTATCTCACAATGGTTTTTCCTAAAAACAATACGGCTTTGCTTAATCTCTAAAATATATATAATATGTGTGTATAAATGAATGCTTTTTCTCATTCCTTCCATTTGCATCACCACTATAATATATATGTGCCTGTGTGCCAGAGTTCAATCACTCGCTACCAAGTATCTATGTTTCTTTAAATGTCTTTCTCAGTCTTTCTATTTGCCACAACTCAGAATATCTGAGCATAATTAGGTTTTAGATGTAATTATCTTCATTACTGCACTGGTTTGATAAAGTGTACTCTAGGTAGCATGGGGAAAAATTCACCTTTGGATATTTCCATTTTATTAAATGAAATGAGATAACAATACTGTGATGAATAGGAATCTTTTTTTTTTTCCTGTCCTTCTTGTCTAATTTTCTTGCTGCTGACACATCCATTCTTTAGCATCTTTTCTTAGGACACAGCACCCTTCATGAAGGCCCAATTTCCATGTAATTAGCAGGACAATCAGTGCCATCTATTATCATCAGTCAGATGTCTCTCTACAAAATAAGGACTAAAGCATGTGGTCTCATTGGCAATGTCTCGGTGTAAAAAATTAAAGCAGGCTAACAGGTAAATGTTATTTCCGCTTGACTCTATTGGGGAAATTTAAATACCACAAACATCTGTTAAACCATCAAAGTTCATGTCCTTACAAATGTATTCTCAGTGGGCAAATGATAAATTAACATGTCACTATTCTCCAAGTAATAATTTTCTAGGATTTTGTATTAATGTTAGTCTAACAAGCCTCTTATAGTCTTGATAAAATCACACACTATACATCAGCTTTGAATTTCTTTTTCTTTTTCCATTTAACAATTTTTCTTTTTTTTAATTTAAACTTATTTATTTTAATTAGAGGCTAATTACTTTACAATATTGTATTGGTTCTGCCACACATCAACATGAATCCACCAGGGGCATACACGTGTGAAGCAGAATAGATAAAAAGAGGATAAAGAAGATGGACCCAAAGAAGATAAGAAGAAACAGTGACTTTGCAAGGAAGAATCATAGAGGAATGCATCCTTGTAGACAAGGGAACTCATGGACTTGTTCACATGATACTTAAAAAAAAAAAACTCACTTAGAAAACTACCAGACACTGTGCGTTACTCTGGAAAATGGCAACAAGAATGGAATGGTGCCCCCATGCATGAGTTCATAACTAGTGCAAGGAGCAAGGAGGCTATATACATACAGTCAAATTCTACTTGGAAGACAGTACACTTCATCTCCTTGGTCAAGTCTCGTTAAAAATCATGAAAATTTATCACAGGGATAGAAAACAGGAAACACTGCTATCGTTAACACAGAAATAATATATATATATATATTATATAAAGCATAAAGAGATATAAAGCAAACAGAATTGAGATGCAGATTCAGGGGAGAAGGAGAATGGAATTCAATATAGGTGCAAGAGAAAGCTTTTCCTGAAGTTGGTCAAGTTCTTCCCAGAGAGCTACAGAAGCCAGAGGCATCTCAAACTCAGAGGCAACAGGCCCGAGGCCAAGAAGTCGACTGTAGGACAACTTCTTGGAAGACCCTGACTTCCTTCAGGGGCTCCTGAAGAATTTACTCTCAGGCTATAGCCAGCAAGACTAGCTCTCTAGCGGGCTTTCCAGGTGGTCCAGTGGTTGGAAGTCCACCAGCCAGTGCAGGGAACACAGGTTCAATCCTTGGTCCAGGAAGACCCACACACCACAGGGCAGCTAAGCTGGTGGGCCACAACTCCTGAGCCCGCTCTCCCAGAGCCTGGGAGCTGCACCTGCTGAAGCCCGCGTGCCTAGAGATTACGCTCGGAAACACGCAAAGCCACGGCAAGCCCGTGCACAGCAACAGGAGAGTGGCCCCCATGCCTTGCAACTAGAGGAAAACAAAAGAGAAAGACCACACACAGCAATGAAGACACAACACAGCCGAAAATAAACAAAAAAATATTCTTAAAAAAAGAAGAGCTCTCTAAATTACCTAGAGAATCAACAGAAGACAGTTTCTAATTAGGCATGCTGTGACAGAGGACAGTAATGTAAATTTCTTAGTGCCTCTTATTTACTCAAAGTGTACAGAGAAAAAGTCCAGAAGAAAGGTCACTCTGCGTTAATCAAAATTCATTAAATTTCTTTCCCCAAATACAGATTCCTTTCTTGGACCCTGAGAGGGTCCCTAATTTACCCAACCTGTTCCTCCCTATCCACCCTGAAGGGAATTCTTTTTTCTGCACAATCCTGCCTGTCTACCCACATAACACTACAATCACTGCCACCTTCTTTTAAAGGAAAAGATACCTGAAGAAAATAAATACTATAAAAAGGGATAAAAGTGAAAGAATAGAAAAAAATCTACAGAGGAACCCAGAGTTAGTACCAGAAATGAAACAGAACTTTGAAAATTACCTAACTAGTATCTTCATAAAGATTCTTGAAGACATCGTATCCAATAAGTGAGAACATACCAAAATGGAAAAGGAGAAATCAGACAATAAAAGATTTATCGGATACTACGAAATTGTTGCCCAAATGGACAAGTTAGCATCCTGGGTTAAATGGTATCTCCCCAAAAGGCATGTTCACTTCAAACCTCAGAATGTGACCTTATTTTGTGACCTCTTTGGGGAGGTAATTTAAGTACAGCCCACAGTAATCCAGTGTGACCACATCTTAATTTACTTAATTTACTCAATTTATTTAAATCAGCATGTGGTCATACTGGATTACTGTAGGATATAACCCCCAAAATTGGTGTCTTTTAAAAAGAGACACGTGAGACACACCAGGACGAGAACTGCCCGCAGACTTTTCCCTCAAAACCCCAGAAGAAACAAATTCTGCTGAGGCCAGGATTTCAGACTTTTAGCCTGCAGAGCCATAAGAGAATACATTCTCTTGTTTCAAGTCATCAAGTTTGTGGTAGTTCGCTGTAACAGCTCAGGGAACCTAATACAGCCAGTTAAATGCTATAATACTATAGCTACAAAGTGATACAGAAACTCAGAGGAGAAAACAAACTGCTTTTGAAAGAGTTTAGAAGGTGCCAAGTAAGACTTGATAATTTTACAAACTATTGAAAGACGATTGAATCCACATGTAAAATCGAGGAGCAGAGAGTGCAGGCTGTGAGAATAGTGTACAAAAACACAGAACATTGTGAACACATCTCTTACACTCAGGAATGGCAAAGCATGCTGTCTGAGCAGTAGAGTTGTTGGAGCTATTATTGCATTTGTAGATGATGGGCAGATTCTGGAAAGCCAGACTAAGAAAAATACATTTTAGTATGCAGCCACTAGAAAAGGATAACAAGCTTGTAAGCAAGAAAATGGCATGGTACAGTAATGCTTTAGAAGGAGCTACTCTGCCCTGGATCTGAACTCACCACATTCTTCCCAGTTTAATTCCTTTGGTGCCTGTTCCCATTTTTGTTTTCCTTCCTCACTACCTTTGCTCCTTCCTAGACTTTATCTAGAGGAAATATTGATTTAAAACAACTTTCCAAAGAGCCACAAAATCTCATTGGTACTTTTCAATCCCTAGTTCAATTTAAGCTTCTAGCTTTGGAATCTACATGAACTACTATATTGAATGAGTCAGTTACATGTCACAAAAATTATACAAAAATTGGTATTATTTTCTTGGTGATGAAACCAAAATAATATATAGCAAGACAAAGCTGACATTTCTTTCAGAGCGACTTATTCCTCACTATCTTTTATGGTGGTGAATTACTGCAACCAAAAATTTTAAGGGGCATACTCTGCATAATTTCATAACAATAAAATCTATGAAATAGCTATTAATAACTGAGTAATTGGTACTGAAATATAAAAGAAAAATCACAAAACAAAATACAAAATACCACAGTGTTAAAATCCATAAAAGAATAACTACTGATTTCTCAAATCATACAACCACTGACTCTTGAATTAGAAAAAAATTATAAAGGTTGTCTTGTCCCATTGGGCAAACAGAAGCTAGGGAGACATTCTTGACTCCTCTCTCTGCCTTACTCAAATGGCACCTAATTAATCAAGTTACACTTTAACTGTCTTTATTTCACTTCATCACTCTGGCCACTGTTTTAATTGAAATCACCAGTATCTCTTGGGCTGGTGGCTCAGATGGTAAAGAATCTGCCTGTAATGCAAGAGACCTGGGTTCAATCCCTGGGTCAGGAAGATGCTCAGGAGGATGAAACAGCAATCATCTTCTCCAGTGTTCTTGCCTGGAGAATCCCATGGACAGAGGAGCCTGGCGGGCTATGTTCCATGGGGTCACAAAGAGTCAGACACAACTCAGTGACTAACACTTTCACTTTTTAGTATCTCATACTGGGATTACCACACTCACATGCTAAACTGTAGCTCTTGTGACAAACTTGCACTCATTTTTCCCAGCCCAATCCTGTCTTCAAGTATAAATATTTCAGAATAATAGTCCCAATTACAAAGATGCATGCCATTGCTCTGCTTAAAATCCTTCCAAAGCTCTCCAGTCCCAGAGAAAGACCAGACCTTCCAAACAGAGCTTGCCAAGGCTTTCGATCCAACCTCAACTCGTTTCTGGCAACACCTCCACATCCCTTACACAAGGCGGGGGCTGTCCTGAATTATTTACAGCGTCTTGCACAGGCCTTGCCTTCTTTCCCTTTTAGGATTTTATTTCAACTCTTCTCTCTAAAAAGTCTGGCTCTCTCCTCTTCAGCCGCTGGTACCAAGACAGGTATATTTCCTCCAGGAAGTTTTTTCCCACCCTTGGCAACCTTCTACTGGAGCTCTCCTGACACTGCACTTGCATTTCTTTTCTGTTGTTCTCTTCCAGGACACTACAGCTGCTTAAAGGCAGGAAATAAACCATTATCTTACTACTTGTAAAATGTTTGGTATAGGACATAAACATGTTAGATATTGTTCTAATTAATTACCATTTATTCATGTGGAATAAAATTATTCCTATAATTTCCCAGATAGCTATCCAATATTCATACATGAAAAAACCTCAGCGATAGACAACTTACTTTTTTATGAACAATCTAAATGCTAGAATGTTCCCTTAAGGTACTCTATGTAACTACCCAATCCCTCTCAAATAACCAGTGCTTGGCATAAGGAATAGTGACGATTGTGATGATGATGATAACACTAATAATGATACAGCTAAAATGGAGAAAACTACACCATGCTGGCTTCTGAACATGAATATGCACAATCCACCCTCATAACAATTGAGTCAGATACAATTATTATCTTCCCAGTCCAAATGAAAAGAGGGAGGCTTAAAGAAGCAACATTGTGAAAGTGATACAGGCAAGTGGTACAGTCAGGATTCAAACTCAGTGAACTGAGTATAGTCCTTCACATTAATCCACTCCTGTCTCAAAACCAACTGTCAGCTAGTATTTTAACTCTCTGCCCTGAAAAAGAGATGTAGTAAAAATGATATCAAGAAGAAGACAGATTGAAAAATAAAAATCTAATTTAAAATATTTATTTTAAATTAGTTTCCAAATTCATCTGTCTATGGAACTCTTTTGAGGGCAACATCTGTTAACATTCTGGATTGCTATAGATCTGGAAAACACACTTTGAGAAATATTGGTTCAAGCATGATTATTATCCTATTTCAATCTTAAATTGTATTTGCTTTGGCAGCAGCCACATCACAGTACTGACATGAACCGGGTCAGTAGCCAACTACAATGCCAAAGACGTTCATCTTATCTGAATCCTATCCAAATCCTATTGGAGTGAGACCTGGGAAGTCAAAATTCTAGTCATCATCTCAAGTTATTCCTAGGCACATCGAAGTTTCAGAACCACTAGCTAAGTGGTTAGTAACACTATTTTCAAATACACTGAGATAACATTCCTGCCCTGGACTAAATATCCATCTCATCTCATATAAACCCAGAGGCCCTCTTTTCCTTTCAAACCTGTTCTCCTGCATTCTGGTCCTTTTATTACCCCTTACGGCATGGCACAGCACTCTGTGTCAAGCCCCCCATGTTTGCACACTACTCTGTTGACCTAATCCTTGACTGCTGGAAAACACATCTCTTGCATGTTAACTATTAACATCTCATCTCCTCTTTACAGGACAGTGGGACCCTCCCAAATCTGTGTGTCCACAGTATGCCAATATCTCTATGATAGTTTTAATGCATTATACTGTAACCATGGACAGACAGTTGTTCTTTTCCAATAGGATACAAGTGTCTTGAAGGTAAATGACAAATTTTAACCCTTACATTCTCTGTACTAACCTAGTTTTGGCCAATAGTTAAAACCCAAGAACTGTCAGCAGAGAGATTCAAAGGCATTGACAGCTTTCATCTTTGAGGCTTGGTTCTCCTCCAGTTGGTTTAATTGAGAGAAATGTACTAATACCTAGCACGTTATTTCATCAACCAAGCAACGCAATCAGTCCTGAATATTCATTTGGAAGGACTGATGCTGAAGTTGAAGCTCCAATACTTTGGCCTCCTGCTGTGAAGAACTGACTCATGGATGGCATCGCCGACTCAATGGATGTGAGTCTGACTAAGTGCCAGGAGTTGGTGATAGACAGGGAAGCCTGGCGTGCTGCAGTCCATGGGGTCACAAAGAGTCGGACACGACTGAGTGACTGAACTGAAGCAATGCAAGCCAAGGCAGAGGAAACACAAAAGGTTGCAAACAAAGAAACTCAGCACTGAAAAGTACTCAGCACAGTCAAGTACTCAAAACCAAAGATAGAGAAATTTGAGATGAATTAAATCAATGATTAATACATCAACAGAAAAATGAATAGGTATTGAAAACAATCACTAAATTTTAAAAAACTAAAGAATTGATAGTATGCACATATTACAACTAAAACCTAAGCAGTGGGCTCTCATAAGAAAGTGGAGCAATTAAAGAACCCTGTTTCTTGAATTGAGACGAATCTATTTTGAATGTCATTGAAGCCTATTAGTGCATTAAAATACATTTAATTTCACTGCTTGGCATGAATTTTATATCTCTAACATTGTACTCTAAATATCAAAGCACAGTGAACACCATTTTGAACCTGGGAATTAAGTATAAGTTCACAAATGCTTCTCCATCATGATACAAATATGATGGTTGTTCAACTTTGATGCACCATTAATCATTTTGTATAACCCTGATAGCCCACTCAGGCCTGATAGTAAAGTTGTAGCTTTAAAAAAAAAAGGCTACTTGGTACTTTAGAATCTCTTGGCACAAAAAAAGGGCTAGCTAAACCTCTGTTCTGTCCATTTCCTCCTCAATTTATATGTGAAAGATGGGTCTCACTAAGAATATTATAATTTTCATAATTGCCCTCTCACTGTTCACCTCAAGAGGGAAGCAGGACAATTGAAACAATAAATCAAACTGTAATGATGTCTTGTTCTGCTTTCCTAAATATCAATTTTATCCAAATTAATATAGTAAGGAAGCCTCCTTTTGCCACTGTTTCCAATGCCATTACTTTGTCCTTATTTCCAATACAGTTATTATATAATATTCACTTTAAGCAAATGGCATTTTATCCTCAATCAATAAATATAAAAATAAGCAACCCCATATCTGAATTTATGCAGCAAAACTTACAAACAAGATAAAAATTTATAGAAATTGTGAATAATCCTTGGTCCTTTCATTGAACCCAATCAGACAAACTGCTCTAGGAATAACTGAAAAGTGAAAGTGACAGTTGCTCAGTCGTGTCTGACTCTGCAATCCCATGGATTATAGCCCACCGGGCTCCTTATATTCATCCAAATAGATTTTACATCAACATGTTGTCTTAAGCTTAGAATTAGTAGTACCATTTGGATATTTTGACAATATTATTTAGAATCACTTTATATTAAGAAGTTTTCGCGTTTTATCATTTAATGAATGACTTTAAAATTATGGACAGTTTTGGGGTAAAGGAAGAGAATATCTGTGGCCAAAAGGTGGCATATTTTCATCACTGAGACTTTCTCCGTGGAGACAACTCAAAGGAGAACATCTTCCACTGCTGAGTCTAAATCACAGAACATTTGCCAGGAAGGGCTGTCTTGAATTTTGCTCCAGTTTTTAAAGATATCAACAGTGTTGTCAGATGCAGAAAGAATGGCAAAGCTCTAAGTTCTGATACAAAATCCACCAGTGTCTTCAAACAGAAAATTAAGACACTGAGCTGACTGCATAGGGTTTTCTTAATACCTGAACACGGAGGAAACGTCAGGTTACACAGATGTCTCTATCATTATGAGCTTTCAGAAGAAAAGGTCAGTCAAGTAGCCATAGCAATTATGGAGTACTTTTTTCCCCAATACTACCAGCAACTTCTTCTGTTTGACTCCTAGAAAATGCCTTCTCTCAAACACACACAAAATTATAAGGCTGCTTTACATTCCACCAATAGGGAAGGAAGCACTACCTTTGGCTAACTACCTACTAAAGAAGGTTGAAAGAAAAGTTTTTTAGTCTTGTATTTACTGGCCTCATTAAAACATAAATCTCATTTTAGGTCTTAAAAACAGCTCCAACCATCTTTACTCTAATTTACCAGTTATCCATGTGTGTACCCAACCAAAATGTTGGGCTCCAAAATCGCAGCACGTGGTGACTGCAGCCATGAAATCAAAAGACGCTTGCTCCTTGGAAGGAAAGTGATGATCAACCTAGACAGCATACTAAAAAGCAGAGACATTACTTTACCTACAAAGGTCCATCTAGTTAAAGCTACAGTTTTTCCAGTAGTCATGCATGGATGTGAGAGTTGTACTATAAAGAAAGCTGAGCGCTGAAGAATTGATGCTTTTGAACTGTGGCGCTGGAAAAGACTAGAGAGTCCCTTGGACTCCAAGGAGATCCAACCAGTCCATCCTAAAGAAAATCAGTCCTGGGTGTTCATTGGAAGGACTGATGCTGAAGCTGAAACTCCAATATTTTGGCCACCTGATATGAAGAGCTGACTCATTTGAAAAGCCCCTGATGCTGGGAAAGATTGAAGGCAGGAGGAGAAGAGGACAACAGAGGATGAGATGGTTGGATGGCATCACTGACTCAATGGACATGAGTTTGAGAAAGCTTCAGGTATTGGTGATGGACAGCGAGACCCCGAGTGCTGCAGTCCATGGGGTCAGAAAGAGTCTGACACAACTGAACGACTGAAGTGAAACCCAACCATGATCTGGTTAGTTACACATGAGAAGAGAACGCTTTATAAAACATTAACCATCACCAATAGGCTGAACGAGGGTTGCATTTAAAAATTCCAAAGGCAATAAAGCCAACAAAAGTAGAAGAACATATTACAAAAGACACACACACACAAGGATAAAGGGATAAAATAGGAGGTAAGTGAAAAAACAGGCAGATTAGTTTTGATGTTTTAAAGGTAGTAGAACATTAAGGCAGAGAAGGCGGCAATGGAAGGATGCATCTGGAGGGTATCTGGAAATAGAATAATAAGATAGGGACACTTTCCCTGCTATTGTTGAACAATAGGACATTGAAGAGGACAGACCCTACCCCAACTATTTCCAACAGGCTTGCTACTTTCCAAAAGCTGAAATTTGTGCAGCTGATATTAAACCTAATCCAGACTAAGCAATCGAGATGGAATGGGAAGAGTACAGGGAGTCAGAAGGCCTAAATTCCAACCCTGCTACTGAGACTAACCAGCCATGGCTATGAACAAGTCAACTGCTTTTTTTGTGATTTAAGGTTTCCTGACACAATGACCAGTTTCCTTCCATCACCACTTTCCTTCTAAGTCTCATGAGCAACAGAAGGCTGTTGTACATACCAATGGCACTGAAAGACGGTATGGTGTGGTGGTGTGCATGCTCAGTTGTGTCCGACCCTTTGCGACTCCATGGGCTGTAGCCTGCCAGGCTCCCCTGTCCATGGGATTTCCCAGGCAAGAATACTGGAGTGGGTTGCCATTTCCTCCTCCAGGGGATCTTCCCAACCCAGGGATCGAACCTGCATCTGCACTGGCAGATGGATTCTTTACCACTGAGCCGCTATGGAGGCCGCATTCAAAGATTATATACCACATAATATATAATACATGTATGCTCACACACAAATATTCTCAATCAAAACTTTAAGCCACATTCCCACGAGTCTCTTCCTTCACTTATCCATATAAACATTTTATAAATATATATAAACACAGAGTATGTATCTACATTATGATAGTGAATATATCTTTATTATGTAAATATATATAGGCTGAAATAGAAAAACTATTTTTTCTCAAAAGAGAAATAGGGTGTACTACATAATGCATATATATTTTTCTCTTGAAATATTCATTAGTGAGTACATTAAAACACAAACTTACAAAGTGTGCTAGACAGCATACTATTCTCTATGCTTATCCTGACTGAGTTATGAAAAAGATTAAAACTGAATAATTTGACACTATTTGGTAAACACTTAAATGTGTTAGGCATATCTGTAAATCCTCAAGTGAATAAGACTTTCCCTTCTGTATAAGATATGGGAAGGGGAAAAGGCTGGTGTCTTTGACAAGGCACTTTTCAAATGGAAATAAAACTGAGATTACCTAATCAGTTACCCTTGTGAGTGGATGGTTATATACCTGCACTGAATCTTAGACTTAGAAAATGACAGAGCTGATCATCTTTATGGGTTTCATGACAAAGCCACAGCAAAATGATTTCCTGAGATCAATATGTGGTTGAAAGAAAGCTGTTTTCAATGGAAACAGGAAGCTAGGAGCCAACCTGTTTCTATGGTAACCAGAGCAGCAGCTACCCAACAGCTGTAGGAAAAGAAAAGGGCAGCAAGTTAAAATCAAAAAAAAAAAAAGAGAGAGAAATCCATACTAGTTTACCTTTTTAGTGTGATGGTCCCTAGAGGACAATCAAAATGAGTGCAGACATGCTCTTTTCCTACCCAGGGATTTTCAGCAGTCACTATCCTTGTTTTTTCCTCTAAACTTCAAAATCTTAGAGCTGGAAAGAAGTTTGAATACTTTTCTAGTCCAATGTGTCATCCCCATTTTTTCTTTCAAAATAAAGCCAAAGGAAATCAAGAATTAGAAAGACAAAGTAAATTCTCAAAGGTCACACAGCTAGCTGTGAAATCAGAGTTAGTGCCTAGGACTCACGGATTCCAACTCAAGCATTTTTCCAATGCTCTTTCCATGTATTCTCTATTCTACTCTCTTCTCCCAACACCCAGTTTAGTGACTTTCTGTGAAAATATTGACCACACAGTATTAAAATTAATCACCACCTTTCAAACTATAAGCAAAGGCAATGCTATCCTGTCACAGAAAAATCTTGACTGTTTTTCCAAAAGAAAAGCCCTTCATACTTCAAAAAGAACTGGATCAAGTTTATGTAATCCACTGATGGTTACAGTTTAGATTATCTTGCCAGTATATATTTCCTTACAGAGACCTGTGTTTATACTATATCAGTCCATCAGTGCTCTTTACTATTTCATTCAGATACATTTTTAAAGGTTGCCATAATAAAAAAGGGTAAATGATTCAGAATTTGAGAATAAAAATGAGATCTGAAAACTGCATTTACTTTATTTGCAGTAGTTAAAATAAATAGTAATGATACATATTTCTAAATAGGAAAGGTTGACCTGCATTTTTTATAAAACTATACATTTCCTCGTTTTCAGCTGCTTTGAAAATAAGCTTCTTGACAGAGAAGAAAAATTTCTCTGACTCTCATTTAGTTTTGTCAGTTCAGGTCTACAAATGAGCTCTTGGGAAAATATAATAGAAAAAAAAAAACCATACATAAACTGTCCAACTATTCACCTTTGGCATGATAATGCCCCAGCAACAGATTAGGTCACCTGGTTTGGGGTCAAATACACTACCAAAAATACAGTTCTACTAAAGTTACTTGCTTTTTTAAATTATATGTTGAATGAGGCACTCTCTAATCTTATCCTATGCTCAGAATATATGAATAAAATCAGATATATCTGTGAACTGTATAATTAGTGGCCTGGGAAAAGTCAAGGGAGACTTAGATGCTTATATAGCAAATACAAATGCACCAGACTCTTAACAGCAGACTCTTTTTAGGGGTCTGAAGTTTGGATTTGCATTGTCATGTGGTTGGCCATAACTTTTAACTGTGAGATTAAAAAGATGGTTAGATAGCATCACTGACTCAAAGGAAATGAAACTGAGCAAACTCTGGAAGACAGTGAAGGACAGAGAAGCCTGGCGAGCGCCAGTCCATGGGGTCGCAAAGAGTCAGACATAACTTAGTGACTGAACAAGCAACAACAAACTTGTAACTAAAATAGAAGGGATGAAGACACTCGAACACACTGGAAATAATTCAGTTGTTTTCTCTGCAAAGAATTCAGTTTTTAGATATAAGTACAGCTTGTCTCAAACTCTTCAATAATATTGCAAAGAGAGAGCCTATAAATCACTCTGAAAACAGGAAAATCAAGGCTGAAAAAGCCTAACACTTTCATAATAAAATGAAGACTAACAGAAGCATAAAACCGTCGATTTTTTTTTTTTTTGGCCACACCCCACAGCATCCAGGATCTTAGTTCCCCTATCAGGTATTGAGCCCCAGTTTCTCCTAACCAGTGGACCACCAGAGAATTACCAAGATCATTATTTCTAAATGCAGTATTTTCCTGAACATCTCAAGCAACATTTCCACATGAGTTTTGGTTTTTTTCTAAAGGAAACATCTTCAGTATCTCTGGAATTTTGCTTGTTGTTATTCTGTTGCACTTTTAATTGAATAGATAATATTTTAGGAAATATTTTATTATAAATAGAGTGGTGAGCTTACTGAGGGCAAAGTACTATATCTGCTCACGCACTTCTAGTATCTTATATAGCTTCTGGTCTACAATGACTGCAAAAACAATATTAATTGACTGAATAAAATTCTAAAATTTTAATAATTAACAACAATATTTTACAAACAAGTTTATTTGGGCATTATTTCTTTTAACTGGAGCAAGGCTCACAAAACAAGAATTAATACGTTTTCTTTCTTTAATCTTAATGTCTGACTCAAATTGTCCTTGCTGCTGCTGCTGCTAAACCGCTTCAGTCGTGTCTGACTCTGTGTGACCCCATAGACAGCAGCCCACTAGGCTCCCCTGTCCCTGGGATTCTTCAGGCAAGAACACTGGAGTGGGTTGCCATTTCCTTCTCCAGTGCATGAACGTCCTTACCATATTATAATTTTTAAAAACTAAATGCTACATCTAAACCTAGAAAATAGTTNATAAAAATTAGAAGTAAAACAAATCTACTATATAATCAAATCATTTTCCTCAATACTGGGAAAGGATAAGGACAATGATGAAACAAGTATAACAAATTGAAAACAGAATTTGCACAGTTAAAATTGTTCATCTCAAGTATATCAATAAAAGATGAACTAATGTAAAATGAAAAGTAAGAGGGTTTATAAAAGTTAAATACTTCTATTAAAAATGACATCAGTAAGACCACAGCTGAAACAAACTACTTGATAATTGATTTTATGTCTCCTAGAATCATGTCCATGAAAAATATAATTTCATCCAGTGACTTCCCAATGTAATTCTATTCACCAAAGTAGTCAGATAATATTGTCAGTCATCTGAATTAAAAGTGTACATAAAAAAATATTAAATCACATGAAAGTAGAATGGTGACTTCTGAGTACTCTTTTTTAAGCAACCCCTAATAATTTGAAAAGCGAATTTTCTGAAGTCAAGTCTCACAAATGTTAGCCAATCTGAAAAAAAGAAAGGAAAAACATTACATATAAACTGGTCAATAAAAATCAAAAGTTAGAACAGGGTTCATTTTAAGAAAACTGGAATCCCATATTTGCACTCTAATGTTGGGTAGTGCAGCCAAAGACCTGGAAAAAAATGTATATGTATGCATATATATATATATATACACACACACACACACACACAGAGATATGTCATAGATGACCTTTCAAAGTTAGAAGACGAAGGACTGTCCTACGCCGCATTAAATCTCAAGAGCAACACTATCTGCAGAGATTTCACAAGCCAGATAGTCAGTTATAATCAGTGGTTGTGGTGGAAAGGGCCTGGGGAAGGGTGTCAAGAGACCTTCAGCGTAATTTTGGCTTTGCTAATAACTTGCTCTATGACCTTGGCCATCACTTAGCATCTGCAGTCTTCATTTTTCTCATCTACAAAATACAGGTTCCTCAGGTGACCTCAGTGAAATTTTACAGGTCTCTCATTCTTAACTGATTCTGTTTCTAATGGCTCTTTGACCTTAATTAATCTCTAATCTATCTGTGTTCTTTTCCTCACCTAAAATGGATGCAGGTCAAATTCTTAATACTATTACAATAAAATCTTAGTTAAGATTTTTTAAAAACTATTTTCAAGTTAATGGGCTACCCTTAGACCATTATTCATAGAATCAAATTCCATAGCAGTAATAAAAATTGAACGCGTTGAAGCTTTTCCTGTGCAACCTAGCCTCCAAAAAATGCATTTTATTATCATGAATAAAGATAATAAAGCATCCTGGTTTTGTATACCACATAAAATAACAAAATTATATGATGAGTCTGAAAACAAATGCAGATTATCTTTTTAGTCGCCAGTTGGAAAGAGCACTATGGCACACAGCTGGAATCCAAAACAACAGAGATAATGGTCATGAGTCTGTGGTTTAATTTAAATAAATAAATAAGTCTGTACTTTTTTCTTTTTTCCTGAATGCCAACTCTTGCTGAATTCATAGAATGGTCTTAAAAGGAAGATCTCAGAGTTGAAGTTATCAATTCTATATTCAAATATGAGAATGTGGACATACTAGAATTTATGTGTGCACTTAAATACCAATCCCATAAAGTAGCAATGCTTTAAATTGTCTCTTTGATAGTCTATATCAAATTGCAAACAAAATACATGCTCAGATTTCTAAAGTTGTATCAGAAGCACATCTTCTGACATGTTATCAGACAGCTTCAAAATGTCTCAGAGGCAGAGACTTCTGACATGTAGAGGAACACAATAATGAGGATGGAGCCAAACTCAAGCTGGGAGAAATCCCATTCTGCCCAAGGAGGATCTTTCCTGGGGGTCAGAAGCAAACCAGACACAAGCAGTTGCAAATATTTAACTAAATACAGTACTCTATTCTCACATAGAATTAAAAACCATTCACATACTGCATAATCTGAGGTTATTTATATTTCTTTTATGTCCTTTAAAACTGGAGAAACCATGACTAGTTACTTTTATCATCTCTTCATTAGCATTTTGAAGAATCAATCCAGTGTGTCAAAGACTAAATTTAAACTGTCACTGAAACTAGAAACTGAAAAGAAATATTGAGTATGGGATCAAAATAAATAAAGTTGCCTACAATCTAAATTAGAGACTCCCACTGAACCAGGATCACTAAAGTGTCCAATGGGCACTGAACCTGTAAAAAACACAGAGCGCCAGGGGAAAGACCACAGACCAAAATTCACTGTGCAGGTGGACTATCCCGCCAGCTTACTGGGGCAAGCGGACTCAGCACTGCTCTCCCTTGGATGGAGACAAGTCCAGACGATATTCAGGAGGTTCTCTTTCCGAGATGAACCTGTCCCGGCCCAGCCACAGAGATATATTCCGTTTCCCTCTACTGCCCTAAGTAGGGCCACTGCTCTGCGTGAGTCTGGCATGCCAGACAGACCTCACTGGAAAGATCAAACCGAGATGATCGGGAGGCCTGTAGGGCCCTCGGAACTCAAGAAAAGGTTGGAATAAAAGAGAAGTAGAAATTCCACATCATGAAGCGTGGTAGCGATTTCAGAACTAGGTTCCAACAGACTTGCCCAGAGCAGTGGACATCTGCCCTGCTGGTCCCACCTGGGGAAGTAAATCTAGGTTTGAGTTGAGGAGGAGAGGGGGGGGGAAGCGGAGGGGGA
>SJYQ01001633.1:253803-273850 GCA_006410935.1 Redunca redunca | reverse complement strand
CCGCCACCCCGCCGGCAGCGGCCGCCGCGCCGCCCACCCGAGTCCGGGGGGCTCGCCCACCCGGCCCGGCGCGGACCAGGTCTCCTTCCGCCCCGCAGGCGGCCGCTGCCGGAGCCGCCCCTCCGCGCCGCGCGCCGCCGGCCTCCGCGCCCGAGCCCCGAGCTCGCGGAGCGGCGGGTGGGCGGCGGGTGGGTCTGGGGAAGCGCCGCTGTACCAACCAGGTTCAGCTCCTGTCCTTCAGGG
This sequence comes from Redunca redunca, assembly GCA_006410935.1. NCBI lineage: Eukaryota > Metazoa > Chordata > Mammalia > Artiodactyla > Bovidae > Redunca > Redunca redunca. Next base: position 273,607 of record SJYQ01001633.1, on the reverse strand, counting down.
AGACTCTGTCCCCGCCCTCTCTGGAGCGGCTGTCTGCCTTATTTACACCCCACTCTCCAAACCCTTTCTCTTCCCGCTACCCCACCCCTCCCAACAAGTGAGAGCGAAAATCTGAGACCAAGTGTGTTATTTCATGTGTTTGTTTTTGTTTTTTTCTTAATGGCAGCTGAAGGGAGCAAGCTCTACTTACAGGTGACAAGTGAGTCCTGTCTCTTGCGTCTTATCCATGGCTATGGCTTGCTCTTTTCAGTGAAATGTAGGTCTCCAGTCACCACATCATGGTTACATAAAACAAAACAAGTTTTAAAAAAGTTTATTCCGGGAACATAAGGCTCCAGCGAGTGAAAACTCAGGTTTATCAGAAGCTTAAAAAGACAAACTATAGATATCCAAGTACCAAAGCAGGGATCTCATTAGCCATTTCTCCCTTTCTAAAAATTTTATTGGACCCTGTATTAGTTCGCTAGAGCTGTCCATAAGAGAGTGCCACTAACTGGATTGTTTAAACAGCAGAAATTTATTATCCCCCAGTTCTGGAAACTCAAAGTTCCAAATGAAGGTGTTGTCAGGGTTGGTTTCTTCTGAGGGCTGTGAGGAATGGATCTCTTCCAAGCCTTTCTCCTTGGTTTATAGATGGCTGTCTTCTCCCTGTCTGTACCTCATTTTCCCTTTATGCACGCCTGTCTCTGTGAATAAATTTCTCCTTTAAACACTAGTCGTACTGGATTAGGGCCCACCTTCATGATTTCATTTTAACTTAATTACGTCTGTAAAGACCCTAACCCCAAAGAAAGGGACACTCTGAGGTACTGGAGGCTAGGAGTCCCACATGTCTTTTTTGGGGCCGTGGTGATTTGGGGGAGGTTTGAGGGGAAGCCTGAGACACAGTTCAACCCATATTAGATCTTACCACCAAATAGAGGGTGTGTTTCTGTGACTGTGCCTATATTTCTAGAAAGAAAAGGATGGAAGAGAGAGACCATAGTCCATGGAGATAGTTTGATAGGCTTGAAGTCCATGGAGTAGGTGAAACACCAGGCTGTATGTAGGAGGAAGTGCCTGAAAAACAGATACTAACATAGACACGATGGAAAGAGCAAGAGTTGAGTTATTAATGAAAACGTTTTAGCAATATACAAGACTACAAGGTAAGCAATTAACTATAAACAATTCACTAAAGAAAATTCCTACCTGTTATGACTGTAAATACCTAAACAAAGTGAAGAAAGATCTTTGGAAGGGCACTGATGTCTAGGAAACTAATGCATGAAAATATGGTAAGTATCCATTTGTAAGAAATTTACTAACAGTATGACAGTAAATGTGTAATAATAACCTACCTAGCCTTGTGAAAGTATACATTTGTTTTACTAACATGTAAAGAAACGTAACACTTAAATACTGAGGTAATAATTCTAGTTTTACAAAGTCATGGAGGCATTTCTTAAAAGAACAGTAATAGTATATTCAGTTGTCAGAAATTTACAAAGAAAAATTATATTCAAATTCCAATATGCATTCTCATATTGTCTAGATAGTTCCTTATATAGCTTTAGTGTAAATTCAATAGGAAGAAAAAGGCATATAGTTTGCTTTAAAATAAACTAGCAATAGTAAGTTTAGTAGCAGCAGCATTTATAATAATAGCATTTACTGAGAGCTTACTATGTGCAAAATGCTTTACATAAATTACTCCTGTTGACTTAAATAGAGGAAATATTTATACTAAATTACAAGCCTTCCGGAAAGATAACTCATATAGATGGCAGGAATCAATAACGAAAGCCTTCAGCTTGATAATGTTAAGGCTGTATTATAAAGGCTCTATACAGAAACCAAAAGAAAGGAGGGAAATGATGCAGAGGACTCATGGGCGAAAGGAAAAGACAAAGACCTAATGAGTCAAGTTCAGTTTGAGGTTATATAAGCTTCTCTGGAAATAATCACATTGGCAAAAGGACCATCTTTTAGAAGAATTCAGAATTTTCTTGTGATTCATAAAAGAATAGCTGTGAAAAGAGAGAAGATTTTGGATAAATCTGAAAACAAGAATATGGGGAGATAAAAGGATAAGATGCCCTTATCAATGGAGAACTGATAAATGAAACAATGAATGAGATGCAGTCTCATTTTTTTCCTCTTGGTCAATATAAGAGAGGAAAATCCTAGAACAAATATCCAGGCTTCATATATAAGACAGGAGAGAATAGAACACCCCTCCCCGACCCCTCAGCTAACTAACTCCACTGATCCCGCTGTAAAAGACCCATAAAAGTGGGAGGTGGGAGACAGGAAGCAAATCTTTGAAGGATGGCAATGGAAAACCTGTGGGGGGTAAGCAGTTGTGATTTCCTGTGTTGGTTTGTGTGGAACAAGAATTCAAAGGACTCAAGAATTCAAAGTGGACATTACTTCTTGCAGAAAAGCAACTGAAATGCTCCTTCCTTTGTACCCTTAAGTCAGCATCACAGCAGGCTACAGAAATTGAGCAGCACATCGCCACTAGAAATGTGGATCTCATGAAACCACATTGTGCCTGCCAGATGGCATACTTGTCAGATTTTAACATTTGAACAAATTAACTTTTTTAAAATCCAGTATGAGGATTATTTAAATATTATTAACCCTACTTAAGGAAGCAACATGTTCATAAGCAAAATTTCTCTGCAGTAGTCTTAAATGGCTGTTTTCCCATCCCTTCCTTCAGGTATGCCATTTTGTAATGTGATTTTGCCTCTTCTTCCACTAAGTCTGTTTCAATTAGCCCTTGAATCTTTGCATCTTGCTTTTGCCAACAGAAAAAGTGGAAGTGATTTTCTACCAGTTCAACGCCTTGGCTTCAAAAGGTCTTGCATGCTTCTGCTCTCTTTCTTTCTTGGAACCTTACCCTAGAGCTATGACAAGTCTTATCTGACCTGCTTGATGGGAAGAGTTACATTTTCCAGTGTCCTCCCACCCCACCCCAAACACACATCTGTTTGGTGCAAAGAAAAATAGTACTAGAAAATAAGTAAGAGGACATAATAGAGAAAGGATTTAAAAGAAATAAACATCTAAAAGATATAAAGTACCCCCCACCAATAGCTAAAACCTCATCTCTGCCCCTGGAGGATAGCCAGCTAATCTCCAGAGGTAGAACTGCCTTGCTCCTATGCGTGTGTCCAGAAGAGCTGTCCCAGACAAGCCAACACACAGAATCAAGAACTAAAGAGAAAACTATATATAGAGGCTATTAAGTTTTGGAATGGTTTGTTATTGATTCATCCTCTAAGTTCCCTTCATCTGAAAATTAAAGGACATGAACCTACTTACCTGCCCTCTTAACAATAACTAACATTTATATCATGTATGGTGAATTATAAAAATCCCCAGCAATATATGATATATATTCTTCCTCAAGCTATAATTTTTTGAAAGGTAGTAATTCATGGTGGTTAATTCCACAGGCCTTGGAGACAGGTAAAATGAAGTTTTATCTTCTGAGTGTTGCTTGCTAGGTATCTGACCTGGAAAAAAGTACTCATCTCCTTGAGCCTCAATTTCCCTTTCCATAGAATAAAAAAGATGTCACTGTAGTTACTATGGGGATTAAATGGCATAAGGCCAATAAAATGCTTATGTTTCTAGCATATTTAAGCACCTATGGATAGTAACTTTTAATGTCAAATGAGGAAGAAGTCTCATCCCAAAGTCACCTAGTTAATTGGCAGGAGCAGGCCATAACCCATGTTTTTTTATCACAGTTCTAACCCTTAACTGTTACAGCACACTATCCTGTAGAGAGCTCAAAAGTAGTTTAAATATTGAATAGTCCTTAAAGATGTAATGAAACCAAAACTCTAGAATATTTGCAGTATGTCTGCATTCTTCTCAAATTATTTTAATTCAAAAATATATGTATTAACCATCTTTTAATGACTTAGTTTATGCAATACACTTTCTACCACCCAACATAGTTACTTGTAACAATTATAAGATAGACCTACATACAAAGAATTCATGGATTACTACTTTTACAACTTGGTCATTTGATTTGTAAGAAATACATATTTGTGTTGGTTATCAAGAGTCAGAGGCTTTGCATAAATACTCAGCATGACGACATAGACATTGGACCAATTTGAGCTTGTCATATGCCTAGAAAATTAATGTGCAAGATTTCTAAGAAAAGGCATTTAGACTGAAGAAAGAGAAAAAATTCCCATGAACATAGGATGATGTTGACTGATGAGCATTAAAAGCAAGAGTTGAAGATAGCCTTCTCATTATGAAAAATTCTTTATCGTCCTCTGCATCATCCCTTTAAACAAATGCTGATACTGATGGTGAAGATAGACAGGAATGCATTATTCGCATTACACATCTTGATGTCATTTTAACTTACACGGGGGTCAGTGTGCAGCACTTTCTCCTGGTATGACTGATTGTTTTACTACTAAGGGTTAAATTATTGGCAGATGCTGATAAAGTGCACTTTACTTCCTATTGCCCTTGTTCCTCAATAGGTCATGGGTGCAAGATAAGATGTTTCATTAAAATTTTATAATCTGTATTTTTAGTACTTCCCTGCCTTCTCCTGCTAATTATTTCATATGTGTGTGACTTACATTATATACATCTATAGATTCCCTCTCTACATTTTCTGCCTCACTCCAGACTGGAGAGTTCTATGCTTTGAAGTGCATCAGACTCCCCTGAGAAGGCTTTTAAGATGCAAGCCTCCACCCTGAGTTTTTGTTTCAGTTGGTTTGGTCTGCACCAGTTTCTGCAGTCAGAAATCTGTGTTTTTAAAAAGCATCCTACCCTTTATGAAATGTCCATAGGAAGCTGTATGGAAGTGAGTGTTTATGAATATATAACAAGGAATTAGCTGAAATTGCACCTGCAGAATATATTAGAGAGGAGTGAAGCAAGAAGAGAACTAACATTAAGGACAAACTGTAGATATTATATATTATTTTATTATTATTACAGTAAGTGTAAGAAGCAAGTATTGAAATACTAATTTTCTTCATATTAGGTCAGGGATTGTCAGAGTGACCAAAAAAAAAAAGAATTATTAGCAACCACAGTAGTCAAAACTTTTTTAGGTAATTAAGAGCAAAGTAAAAGGCAGAGAGGGACTTCCCGCTCGGTCCAGTGGTTAAGAATACAGGGGGGACAGGTTAGATCCCTGGTTGGGGAACTAAGATCCCACATGTGGCATGGCCAAAAGATTTTTTTAAAAGGCTAAGAGCTTTAGATGTGACTCATTTAATCCTAAACCTATGATTTTACCTGCATTTTACTAATAAGGAGACTGAGAACTTTAAAATAAGTTGCCCACTATCACACAACTAATAAGACATAGCTGGTACCATTCAACACATGTGCATTTAATCTCAATACCTGTGTTCTAGTCAGAGAGTAAATAGTAGAACTATGATTTGAATATATGTAGAACCATGATTTGAATCAGGAGTAAAAGACAATAGACATAACAAAAAGTAAATAACCAATTGTTTAGGTAATTGAAAACCGTTAGGTTTTAGATACTGTGATACTCATTATCACAGTATCTCAGAGCTCTATCTCTCCTTTCTGTTTAATAAACAGCATATAAAAAAAGCAGAAATCAAAATAAGAGAGTAAAGCAGATTTCTTAAAAGGACTTTGGATTTATTTAATGCAAGAGGAGAAGAATGGAAACCATGAGTCACAAATATTGTTTTGCAAAATGTTGGAAATAATCTGATAAAAATAATCCCTAGAAAATAAAGTAAGAGCTCAAAGAATGAGGAAAGCTTAGAGAGACTTGCAATAAGACTAAAGCAGATATAAGCACACCATTTTAGCTTTATTATTTAGAAAGATGTCTAGACAGGCAGAAAAGCAAGCTTCTGAAAAGTCACTATAGCAGATTTCAAATAGAGTTGAGGAAGTTAAAATAACGTCAGGGCAAAGGAGTTTTTATTGAAATTCTTTAACTGTACTGTGGAAACCTGCTTTTCAGTTTGTATTTATTTCTTTAAAGAAGTGGAACTAGGGGGTAACAGAATATCATGTAAGTTTGGGGACAGAAGTGAAAAATAATTTAAAACTCCAGTATGAATTAGCATGACAAAACATTTTCAGAGAAAATGTTAAATCCTACAATAAAACACACTGTTAATTGTTTCCAAGAGATATAAAATACTTTTCAACTTTTTGTCAGAAACACACATACACACACATCAATTTTTAACTCCATAGTAAGATATATAATCTTTAAAAGTCCAGTATTCTCTGCAAGTCCTGGATCTATTTTATTGCCATAATTATGCCATAATTAAATTTGGACTGTTAGTTAAGTAGATTTAAGAGTATCTTTAGCTGATTTCATTTCATTACTGTGATGTGTGACACAATTTATTAATGAAATATTAAACCAAGAGAATACTCATATACTCTTCCCTAGTCCTAAAGACAATACTTTCTGCTTTTACTAGTAGTCATTTCAATTATTTTGTCCCCTTTTAGGCAAAGACAAAAAATCAGGGACGATAACAAAAATAAATAAATAAATTGTCCCAAAGGTATTGCAAATAGAATTTCTAGAACTAACCTCATCAGCCATTGACTTCAGTCTCCAATTCAGCTTTTCCAACCCCTCCTGAAATCCGTGAGTGGTACTGATATGCTCAAAGTGAAAACTTGGGAAACAGTTGTGACTCAATCCCTCTATATCTTACGTCCAAGATCAACTCTGTCACCAGGTTGAAAAAATTCTTTCTCCTAAATAGCTTTCAAGTCTGTTCACTTCCTTCCATTCTTGACTGTCTAGGCAGTCAACATGTGTTATCTCCATAAAGTCCACAACTCCTAACAGAGTTCTCTGCCTTCAATATTGATTAAAAAAAAAAAAAAATCTGCATGTTGCAGTCAAACGGTCTTTCAGAGAATAAAGATACTTATGCTGCCCTGTCCTATTTTATTACTTCTCAGTGGCTATTCCTTGCATCTAGGATAAACCCGATTTCCTTAGGATGTCCCTGTCCATCTCACCTGCATCATTTCTTTCTCTTGCTTTCTTCTTCTTTGTACTACCTCAGGATAGTCTCAGATACTGTTCTTTTTTTATAGAAACTTCCCTTCTCTCCTCACATTTCTAACTGCTACTCAACCTTCGGATCTCAGTTACAACATTATCTTGTTGCAAGCTTCCTCGATGCTGTAAATATGTTGTATTATGTGGATCCCAAACTATACACGTGTACATAGCATGCTATATTTTCTCTATCAGGATACTTATAAGTCAGAATTGAAACTATTTTTTAATTGCTTATCTCCCATGACAGACTATAAGGGCTGGAATCAAGTGTGTCTTGGCTACAATTATATACCCAATGTCTAGGTTAATGTCCGCTTTACAATGATCAGTGATGGTGATGATGATGAAGAAGAAATAACTGCAATTGTGATCATATTACATTTGATGATATTATATTATATTATCATATAACTACCATCTTCCAGATTCTGGGCTAAATGATTTATATTTATTCGTCCATTTAATTATCACNTATTATATTATATTATCATATAACTACCATCTTCCAGATTCTGGGCTAAATGATTTATATTTATTCCTCCATTTAATTATCACAACAATGCTTTAGCATATGTATTATGATTACTCCTATTTTAGAGATAATGACTCTTCCTATTTTAGAGATAAGAGCATGCCAGAGTCCAGCTCCAGCAGCCAGGGATTCAACCTGAAAGGAGAGATGGTGTTGGCAAGTAACGACGCATCCTCTCAATTTTCTTGGACTGCACCTTTATTTCAAGTTTAAGATTTTCTTTTATACTTTTACAAAAGCATTAGGTCAGAGGTTTGACATTTTCAGTTCCCCCTCACCCAGATTTATTATCTCCATAAATCACTGTTGCTCTTCAAACAGAATTCCTGCTTCAGCGATTCGGAATCAGCTTTACCATCTATTATCTACTTCCTCTTATGTGTCCTGTAGTTAACTTGTGATTACATTGTAACTCATGCTACATTTCTCAGTTTATTTGTTATCTTTCTAAATCCTGTTTGCCCCTAAAATCCTGAGCTCACTATCTCTTAAAAAGGCTTCTAGCTATTAGTATCTCTAAAATTCCTAACCTCTATAAGCTATAGTAAAATACACTAACATTACAACATTCCTTAAATCTTTTTAACTTCTAACTATTTTAATTATTTCTAAGCCCTAAATTCAGTAAACTCCTTTGATATAAACATTTTCCTCACAAATAGACTTCAGATAGCAATCCCTCCCATGGCCTGAAGCTGCGGCCCATGTGCTCATCCTGGAACCCTCTTTTGTAAAAGTCCTTAAACAAATGTCAGTGATTAACTTTATGAATTATTCTCTGAGCAGAGCTGCAGAAGGCTTTGTGCCTTCTCATGCTCCTCTCAAGAACAATAAGCACCTTAATATTCCTTTTCAGTCAACTCAGCCAAGGAGAGGAAAAAACAAATCAGAATCACAAGGCCTAACTCCTTCATCCCGGGTCTGTGCCTACAGGACAAAGAGAGGGGTTTGGGGCCGTGCCTCATTTTGTCAGTAATGCCTAACGTGGCTCCCGACAAGAGCACGTAAGTATAGAAAGGTTATTAAAATTGCCTGAAATCAAACCTCTAATAATTTAAGGAAATGAGACTTGAATCCAGGTGTTTTAGCCGCAAAAGTCGTCTTTTTCAATATTTGTGTTGAATTTCACTGAATGTTGCAGGCCATGTGGAGAAAATTGCTCTTAATGAGTTTGAGTTTCCACAACTGAGAATTTTAGATATTGCATTCTTATTCCATTGGATTGCTGATGTTTCCATCTTTTCATTCACAATGTAATGCTAGTGCTCTCAGCTCTTCTTCTTGTTCTTAAGTCTTCTAAATGTAGTAATTCCTTGGGAAAATTACAAAACTCATACAAGTTTACAAAGTAAAAGTGTTTTAATGGGTATTCAGAAGTTTATAGTCAAAGTCCTACTAATTTTAAAATTAATGATACTATTTTTCAGTCAATGTCTTGTTCTAATATTAGTCATCTATATTCAAAAAATAAAAGAAAAGCTTCCAAAATATAAGGATGCTTCTCAACTTGCTTCTTACTTGAAGTCGTTTAGAGTCCAATAGCCTCTTCTCATTTTGAAATTTACCTGCCCCTTTCAGTCCAAGATAATATAATTCTTTTAAAATTTTTGTGTATCAAATTAAGGTCTATTTTGTGTATCTATTAAACAAAAGATATATTCATATATTTTTTTTTCCTCAAACCCCATATAAACCTTGGGTTCCCAGTGAGGCTACTATGATACAAAACCATTAATAGTCTTAGTTCTATTGTTTTAAAAGGGAAAGTCTTTGTGGCATGCCCTTAAATTCTTTAGATGTCTTGTGTCTAACTGAAAGTATCTATGAGACATAACAACTTATATCTTTGGGGGCTTTTAACAAAGGATTTTATAGCCCTGTCTGAATTTGATTTGTTACTTTGGTAGTCTTTCGCTGGGAAAGATTGAGAAAAGAAACAGTTTTATTTTCAAATCCAGCAAGTTCTAGTTCATGTAATCTCTCTAAATTAAGCTCAAAAATGTAGAGGCTTCTTCTTTGGTGCATCTATTCTTCTCCTGTTTTATCATAGCCAGTAAAAAGAAGCCAGTTGCCACTTTGTACATTTTGCCTAAAAATCTCCCCAGCCAGATCTGAGTTCATTGCGTTTCCTTTCTATTTTTCATGTGACCATAGGCAACAGTACTGTCAAACTTTCTTCCACTATGTAATGAGAATCCCCTTGTTTTCCAATTTCCAATAATATTTTCCTTGCTTTCCTTCAAGCCTTCACCAGTGGTTTCCTCAAGGTTATTTCTGGCTTTGGCTAACAGTCTTCTTGAGGTTCTTTCTGCTTTGGTCAACCACTGGGTCTCAAAGCCAGTGGAAAATGCTTTGGGTTTTTATTACAGTAGTGCTAGAGGAGAGTGAAAAAGTTGGCTTAAAGCTCAACATTCAGAAAACTAAAATCATGGCATCTAGTCCCATCACTTCATGGCAAATAGATGGGGAAACAGTGGAAGCAGTGGCTGACTTTATTTTGGGGGGCTCCAAAATCACTGCAGATGGTGACTGCAGCCATGAAATTAAAAGACGCTTGGTCCTTGAAAGAAAACCTATGACCAACCTAGACAGCATATTAAAAAGCAGAGACATTACCTTGTCAACAAAGGTCCATCTAGTCAAGGCTATGGTTTTTCCAGTGGTCATGTAAGGATGTGAGAGTTGGACGATAAAGAAGGCTGAACGCAAAAGAATTGATACTTTGGAACTGTGGTGTTGGAGAAGACTCTTGAGAGTCCCTTGGACTGCAAGGAGATCCAACCAGTCCATCCTAAAGGAAATCAGTCCTGGGTGTTCTTTGGAAGGACTGATCCTGAAGCTGAAACTCCAGTACTTTGGCCACCTGATGCGAAGAGCTGACTCATTTGAAAAGACCCTGATGCTGGGAAAGATTGAGGGCAGGAGGAGAAGGGGATGACAGAGAATGAGATGGTTGGATGGCATCACTGACTCAATACACACGGGTTTGGGTGGACTGTGGGAGTTAGTGATGGACAGGGAGGCCTGGCGTGCTTCGGTTCATGGGGTCGCAAAGAGTCGGACACGACTGAGTGACTGAACTGAACTGAACTAAACTGAACACTTAAAGAATCAAATTCTGTTTTGCTTAGATATGCAGCACAAACTCTTCCATATACTTTGGGGCTTAAAACCGGAGACATCTTCTTATTATCCGTAATGGTTCTGCAGGTCAAGCGCCATAGCAAGAGATGGTCCATCCTTGTTCCACGATATCTGAGGCCCCAGATGGGAAGACTGAAATGTCTGTGGACTAGATCTGCCGAGGCTGACTGTGAGTTTGCCATCTACCTAATCTCAAGGTCTTTCCATGGGATGTCTTCTTGCCATTTTTCCAGTATGTCAGCCCGGGAGAGTCATATACTTTACACTGAAGCTTGGAGTTTCAAAAGCAGTAGATTCAATAGATGATAGCATAAACTACAGGATTTCTATGATGCTACAATACTAGCCTTGAGCTTCAATCCTAGTAGTTTTATTTATATTCCATAATGTACTAAATTCGTTCTATCTTGGGACCATTTCATTAACTGTTTCCTTTCCTGAATTGCTATTCTACTAGATCTTTTCCTGGATTGCCCTTTATGTCATTCAAGTCTCTGCTCAGACTCATCATCACACAGTGACCCTCTTGACATAGTTACCTCCTGCATCAGTCACCCAGAATCCAAGGAAGCATGTCATCTTTCTTAATGAGATTGGAGGGTGTGCAGTGGAGAGATCAAAAGGAAAAAGAGGGCCCTCTATTGCAAGTGGTGAGATACTGCAATTACTTATGACTATTTTTTCCCCTCTGTGAATCTTTTTGGTTTTATGAAAAGCAAAGTGATATACAATCTAATCATATGTCACTTTGTTTCTTGCCCTTCACTTAATAGATCTGGGGAAGATGTAATTATAAAGGGCTTCCCTTGTGGCTCAGATGGTAAAGAATCTGCCTGAGATGCAGGAGACTTGGGTTCAATCCCTGGGTTGGGAAGATCACCTGGAGAAGGGAAAGGCTACCCGCTCCAGTATTCTGGCCTGGAAAATTCCATGGACTGTATAGTCCCTGGGGTCACAAAGACCTGGACACGACTGAGTGGCTTTCATGAAGGGCTTCCCTGAGAGCTCAGTTGGTAAAGAATCCACCTGCAAGCAAGAGACCCTAGTTCGATTCCTTGGTCAGAAAGAAATAAGTTAGAATCTAGACTTTAAAAAGTGGGGACAACAGAGCAGAATATTCAGCCCTTAAACTCCTCAACTTGTTTCTAATCAACTGTGTCAATCACCATCTTCCTGTTTTATTTTACTCCCATACCCTAACCAACAGCAAAAATAGTTGAAGGATAGAAAATATCCAGTATAAAACAAATGCTTATGCATTTTATTCATTCAAATACTATTTCTTAAACTCTAATTATTTCTCATCTGAAAAATAGAATGCCAAATGAAATTGCAAGTTTGGAAATTATATTAGACATATAAAAATCTGATTTCAATGGTTTTGAGTACAATGTGTTGTGTTGTTATAGCAGATGCAAAGAAATTATTAGAAAGCAATGCCTGGATCAACTTAGATGAACTCTCCCTTCAGGCAATAGAGGAAACTAGAAATTTAATTGTAGTCTTGTCCCCGTCTCAGAAATGTGCACTTCAGATCACAAGGGAATATTATTAAACATCAAGTTTCATCACTTCCACCAGGATTTAGAAGCAAGTTAATTTCACATGCATTTTTTTCTTAGTAAGGAAAATGTTTCCACAGACTCTAACTCATGGGAATCGTACTAGAATCTATTACACTGTGAGAAAAAAGTAATACAGAAATATCTTTGTGCTATTGCTAGACTAGAAAGCACAGGCAAAGCTAGTAACACATAATCCATTAAGAAAGTGTACCCAGAAGTCCCATTCTCAGGCTAGCAAAATAAAAGTCTTGAATCTCTTCTTGTGAAGATAAAATTACTTTTTTGGAGTAAAACTACTTGCAATGAAATGGAATGGAGAAACTCTGACTATAAAGGACAGCCAGAAATATAACTTGTCAAATTTTATATTAGTAGCATATTACCATATACTACTACCCTGGAAGAAATAAGAGACTCCACAGGGCTGGACATTTTGCTTATAGAAAAAAAAGTGGCAGCTTTCTCTTAATATGTAATAACATTAAGATTTTGTTTCTGATATCTAGGATAGCTGGTGAATGTTATGATTGTTCATATTTTCAAGTCATGTAGTAATTATTCCTTTAGATTTCAAATATTTACTTTTCAATATTTCAAGAAAAGCTATTTAGAATATNATGTATAATACCTAAGAAAATTAACAATTCAGTAATGTCTATGTAAACATTCCATGTTGAATTTTTCCCATTCTGGGATCTAATTATGTATGAAGTGTGACATAGTTTTTTTTACATAGTTGAATGTGTTCATTATGTCTCTTTAATCTCTTTTCATCTGGAACTTGTTTCCCTTTCCTTGTTTCTCAAAGAGACCTGGCCATTTGTCTTGCAGGACATCTGATGGTCTAAACTTGTCTGATTGTTCTCTCATTATCAGATTCAACTACACATTTTTAGAAAGAATAGATGATATAGCCTTGTTTTTTATTATATCACATCTGAAGACATGCAATAGCCAGTTGTACTACTGTTGATGCTAAGGTGGTCATCTGGTAATCAAGCGACCACCAAGTCCCTTAAGATAAAGATACATTAGACTATAGTAATTAGTGAGTAATCTGTGGATGATTCTTTGTGATTACATGAAAATTCTTTTTCCCAACACTATTTTTTTAGCATTCATAGATTATCTGACTAATTTTGATTAAATTAGTTGTTATAAGAAATCCTAGAAATAAAATATATATAAACTATTACATGAGACATTAGACACAGCTGATGAAGTAATTAGTGAAGTGGAAGTTCGGTCAACTAGTAGAAACTATCAAGACTGAAATACATATAGGGTAAAGGAGTAAAAAATGAAGAATACAGAAGATTATGGAACACTATAAAAGGTCTAATAAGAATTAAAAGGACTGAAGGAAAGGAAAAATAAGGGGGCAAGTAACTATGCTTTTCAAACATACATGATAGTTGCATAAAATTAAATGATGTTATTGATCTGAAAGAATATGGACTTAAAGTTTTCACCCCTGGCATTGCTAGTGTCTGCTCATGGAAAAAATGTCTTTATTCATAAGACATATCATTCAACTTTAATGCTCTTCAGTAGCCTCAGTTTTCTAAATGGTGATTTTAAACAACACACATTGTCAAGAGGAAAAAATGTTATTATTTTACAATTATTGTTCGTCATAGAGAAAAAAATCTTGTCTACAGATAACTTAATATGCCAAAATANCTATCCTTGAATAACCATGTCTTGATTTACATATTGTCAAGGTATTATTTGAAAACATCAGAAAAAAATCTTTATCAGAACTACAAGACCATTTACAAAATAGTTTGTATACAAATCCATTCTCTTAAAAAATTATTGTTAGTTATGCATATGTTTGCTTTTTTAATAATATATCTACCTTTGAAGAGTCAAAGTCATGAATGGACTTAAAACTGCATAAGCCAAGTTTATAGTTTAATAGTGTTTTTTTTTTAATTGTTAGGTATTAGGAATAGCTTTGACCATTTTTAAGAAAAATTTTTAGGTTGGTAACATACATGTAAGGTTAAGGAAAAAAAATTTCCAACATATCCAAAATATTCCTTCAGTGCCATGCCAATCATTTCACCTTGGCTTCCAACAACAAATATATCTTTGTTATTTTGATGTTATGTAAAGAGCAACAAGGAGCTTCCCTGGTAGCTTAGTCAGTAAAGAATCTGCCTGCAGTGCAAGAGACTGGAGTTCAATCCCTGGGTTGGAAAGATCCCCTAGAGAGGGATATGACAATCCACTCCAGTATTCTTGCCTGGAAAATCCCATGGATAGAGGGGCCTGGTGGGCTACAGCTCATGGAGTCGCAAGAGTTGAACCCAACTTAGTGACTAAACCACCAAAGAGGGTCATTCAATATGTATCTTTTCATATCTGGCTTCTTTTCTTGAACATTTTTTGTGAGATTCACCCACATTGCTGAGTGTAGCCATAATTCATTTATTTTCATTTTTTAAAGAGATCTTATTTTTAGAGCAGTTTTAGGTTTACAACAAAATTGAGGAGTAGGTTCAATTTCTGTTTTTCTGAGAAAATTTCTATTTCTCCTTCCCTTTTGAAGGATAATTTCATAGGGTATAGATTTCTAAATTGGTTAGTTTTTTCACTCATTCCTTTAAATATTTTACTCTACTTTCTTCTTATTTGCATGGTTTCTGAGAAAAAGTCAGATGTGATCATCTCTGTTTCTCCTAAAGTGTTGCTTTCCTCTTTGTTCTTTAAGGATTTTTTTATCTTCGATTTTCTACAACTGGAAAATAATATGCTAAGGTGTAGTGGTTTATTGGTGTTCATCTTGCTTGCTGCTGTCTGAGCTTCCTGGATGTGTGGTTTGGCATCTGATTAATTGGGGGAAATTTACAGTCACTATAGTTTGAAATATTTCTTCTGTTCCTTTCTCTCTTTCTTGTTCTGCTATTCATATTATACATGAGTCACACCTTTTGTAGTTGTCCACAGTCCTTGGATATTCTATTCTGTTTCTTTCAGTCACTGTTCTCTATGCTTTCAATTTTTGAGAATTCTCTGAACTGATTCTCTAGTTCAGGGATTCTTCCCTTTGCCACATCCAGTCTAGTAATAAACCCATTAAAAACATTCATTTGTGTTACAGTGTTCTTGATTTCTAGCTTTTATTTTTGGTTCTTTGTTAGGATTTCTGTCTCTGCTTAATTGCCCATTTATTCTTACGTGCTGTCTATGTCACTCCTTAGAGCCCTTTAAGCATAGTTAATCAAAGTTATCTTAAATGTGGGGTGTGGGACTTCCTTGGCAATTCAGTGATTAAAACCTTGCACTCCCGTTGCACGGGGCACATGTTCAGTTCCTAGTCAGAGAAATATCCTACATCTACAAGGTGTGGCCAAAAATTATTGTTGTTGTTTAGTCACTATATCTTGTCTGACTCTGTGTGACCTCATGGGCTATAGCCTTCCAGGCTCCTCTGTCCCTGGGATTTTCCAGGCAAGAATACTGGAGTGGACTGCCATTTCCTTTTCCAGAGGATCTTCCCCACCCACAAATGAAACGGCATCTCCAGTATTGGCAGGCATATTCTTTACCATTAGGCCACCAGGGAAGTCCTGTGGCCAGAAATAAATAAATAAGTAAATTCAGGGTCTGACAATTTCAATGTTTCTGCCATGTCTGGTTCTCTGTATCTTCAAATTATGGTTTTTGCTTTTTTGTTTTTGTTTTTGTTTTTTCCTGATAGCCAAGCATGCTGTACCACGTAAAATAGACTGCTATAAATAGGCCTTCACTAGTATGGTGGTGAGGATGGGAGGGTGGATGCATTCTGCTGCTGCTGCTCTAAGTCGCTTTAGTCATGTCCGACTCTGTGTGGCCCCATGGACAGCAGCCCACCAGGCTCTGACATCCCTGGGATTCTCCAGGCAAGAACACTGGAGTGGGTTGCCATTTCCTTCTCCAATGCATGAAAGTGAAAAGTGAAAGTGAAGTTGCTCAGTCATGTCCAACTCTTAGGGAACAATTAGGTCTCAGTCTTTTAATGAACCTATGCTTCTGAATTATGACCTTCACAAATTTCTCAATTTTCTTCTCCAATAATGGGACAAAAAGGACAGACTGAGCTGGATTTGGGTTTTTCCCTTTTCAAGATCAGTTAGACTCTCATCACACTCCAGCTGCTTAGGCTCTGATTAACTAGTTTCACCTGCAGGCATGCTGTGTTGAGAAGAGTGCTCGGGATGGTTCAAATTGTTTCATTTTCCCCCTCCCTCTACTGGAAGCCTTCGGAGAAGGCAATGGCACCCCACTCCAGTACTCTTGCCTGGAAAATCCCATGGATGGAAAAGCCTGGTAGACTATAGTCCATGGGGTCGCGAAGAGTCAGACACGACTGGTGACTTCACTTTCACTTTTCATTGTCATGCATTGGAGAAGGAAATGGCAACCCACTCCAGTGTTCTTGCCTGGAGAATCCCAGGGACAAGGGAGCCTGGTGGGCTGTCGTCTATGGGGTCACACAGAGTCAGACACGACTGAGGCGACTTAGCAGCAGCAGCAGCTACTGGAAGACTTAGGGGATTTTCCTCTGACTGTCGTTGTTCAGTCACTCAGTTGTGTCAGACTCATTGTGACCCCATGTACTGCAGCATGCCAAGTTTCTCTGTCCTTCACCATCTCCTAGAGCATGCTTAAACTCATGTCCATTGAGTTAGTGATGCCATCTAACCATCTCATCCTCTGCCACCCTCTTCTTCTCCTGCCTTCAATCCTTCACAGCATCAGGATCTTTTCCAATGAGTTTACTCTTCACATCAGGTGACCATAGTATTGGAGCTGCAGCTTCAGCACCAGTCCTTCTAGTGAGTATTCAGGTTTGATTTCCTTTAGGACTGAAACAGGAAAAGGCAATGGCACCCCACTCCATTACTCTTGCCTGGAAAATCCCATGGACGGAGGAGCCTGGTAGGCTGCAGTCCATGGGGTCGCTAAGAGTCAGACACGACTGAGAGACTTCACTTTCACTTTTCATTTTCATGCATTGGAGAAGGAAATGGCAACCCACTACAGTGTTCTTGCCTGGAGAATGCTAGGGACGGGGGAACCTGGTGGGCTGCCATCTCTGGGGTCGCACAGAGTTGGACACAACTGAAGCAAGTTAGCAGCAACAGCAGCAGGATTGAAACAGGTTTGATCTCCCTGCAGTCCAGGGGACTCTCAAGAGTCTTCTCCAACACCACAGTTCAAAAGCATCAATTCTTTAGTGCTCAGCCTTCCTTATGGTCCAACTCTCACATCTGTACCTGACTACTGGACAGGCCATAGCTTTCACTATATGAAACTTTGTTGGCAAAGTGATGTCTCTGCTTTTTAATGTGTGGTCTAGGTTTGTCATAGCTTTACTTCCAAAAAGCAAGAGTCTTAATTTCATGGCTGCAGTCACCATCTGCAGTGATTTTGGAGCCCAAGAAAATAAAGTCTGACACTGTTTCCATTATTTCCCTATCTATTTGCCATGAAATGATGGGACCAGGTGCCATGACCTTAGTTTTCTGAATGTGGAGCTTTAAGCCAGCTTTTTAGGTCTCCTCTTTCACCTTCATCAGGAGGCTCTTTAGTTCAGCTTTACTTTCTGCATATCTGAGGTTATTGATATTTCTCCCAGCAGTCTTGATTCCACCTTATGCTTCATCCAGCCCAGCATTTTGCATGATGTACTCTGCATATAAGTTAAATAAGTGAGATGACAATATACAGCTTCGATGAACTCCTTTCACAGTTTTGAACCACATTGTTGTTCCATGTCAGTTCTAACTGTGGCTCCTTGACCTGCATACAGTTTTCTCAGGAAGCAGGTAAGGTGGTCCGGTATTCATGTCTCTTTAAGACTTTTCCACAGTTTGTTGTGATCCACACAGTGGATATCTTGTCATGCCCTTGGAGATATATTTCACACCACTGTGGGAACCCCCTTGTGGCTTGGTTCCCCTGAAGTTTTAAACTCTCAGAGTTGTCCACACTGAGCCTCCAGGAGTCTCTCAATTGGAGTTCAGTTTTTCTCTTACTCCTAGGACTAATTCCTGCCACTGTTTCTGCTTGTGATTCTCTGCTCCAGTAAGCCACTACTCCCTGGCTCTACAGTCTTGGGGACAGCAGTTTGCCCTGTGGCCTCTCTCTCTTGTGTATTCTAGAAAAGTTACTGATTTTTCAGTCTGTTCAACTTTTTAGTTGGTTTAAAACACAGGATAGGTGACTTCCAAGCTCTTTTATGAAGAACCAGAAACTGGAAGTGTTTGCATTTTAGTCATTATTAACATAGAATTACTGCAATTTAAAGGGATCAGTCGTAGGTGTTCATTGGAAAGACTGATGTTGAAGCTGAAACTCCAATACTTTGGCCACCTGATGCGAAGAGCTGACTCATTTGAAAAGACCCTGATGCTGGGAAAGATTGAGGACAGGAGGAGAAGGGGACAACAGAGGATGAGATGGTTGGATGGCATCACTGACTCGATGGACATGGGTTTGAGTGGACTCTGGGAGATGATGATGGACAGGGAGGCCTGGCGTGCTATGATTCATGGGGTCACAAAGAGTCGGACCCGACTGAGCAACTGAACTGACTGATTGTAATTTATGTATTAATTTATGAATAATGATAATTTTATTTTTTTCAACAGTCTTGACTTATAAAAGTCTAAAATAACATATTTTTACCTGTCTTGAAAAAATTTAAGGGATTTAGAATACTTTAAATTTGTTTATTTATATTTAAATTATATTGTTGTCATTTATTGCATATACAGAGATATAACTATATGACATACATATGTATAATTGTATCATATATATTAAATGTATGTATACAAGTATTCTTGCTGGGAAAATCCCATGGACAGAGGAACCTGGTCAGCTTCAGTCCATAGGGTTGCAAAGATGCTACACAATTGAGTGACTGAACACACACAGTGACAGTGTGTATTAAACTCTCTAAGATATTATTCTTATTCTGTATAGTCACTGTTTATATATGTCCCTATGTTTCTGTCCATTACTCTTTATTCTTCCATCTCAGTGCTCCTTACAATCTTTTTCCTTCTTCCAGAATAACAACCTTTACTATTTCCTTCAGAAATCACCTGATGACAAATTTTTCTAAGAATGCCTGTATTTTATCATCAGTTTTAGAGGATAATTTTACTGGGTTTAGAGTGCTCATTTGGCAGTTTTATTCTTTCATTACTATGAAGGCATTATTCTATTATATCCTGATTTCTAATTGCTATTGAGAAATCAGGTGTCATTCTTGTTCTGTTTTTCTGTTGTTATGAAACTTTCTATTTATATGTATTAGTTTATATTTTTACAGTTTTACCTTGAGGGATCTCAATAAATCTTTTTATTATTCATCCTTTTCTGTGTTGGAAGAGCTTCTTGAATTTGTATATTGGTGTCTTTCATTAATTTTAGATCTTTGTAGCTATTAGGTCTTGAGATATTATTTTTGCTCTGTCCTCATTTCTTTTCTCC
>SJYQ01001633.1:221748-243536 GCA_006410935.1 Redunca redunca | reverse complement strand
AAAAAAAAAAAAACATAAAAATAATGGGCAGGATATAAAGAAACAAGTCACATAGGATAGTTGCAAACATCCACATAAATATATATAGAAAGCTGCTCAACCTGATTAGTTATAAGAAAATGTAAATTAAAAGGAATTGTTTTTCATAAGTTTGACAAGAATCACGGTGATGATATCATGTCCTGGCAAGTATACAAGAAATAGTACTTTTGTACACTTTTAGTGGGAGTATAAATTGAAGAAACCATTCTGGAAACCAAGTTGACAGTCTATCAAAATAAAATTGTACATTTCCATTGACTCAGCAGTTCCACTTCTAAGAAACAGTTCAAGAGAAATATTCACAGATGAGCATTAAAATGTACATAATAGAATGATTTCTTTGTTGTGGTAGTGAAAATTGGAAATCTAAATGTCCATCAATAAATTATTTTTACAATATTTTAATTATACAACTTTTTAAATGAACAAGATAATTTTATGTACTTATACAAACCCTTACCCCAACTCTATAAAAATAGAAGTTACAAGATACAAAGACTGAAGATCAAAGTATAAATTCCCATCTGATAGAAATTCCAGAAGGAAAAAAATAAATAAGAAAATAGAGAGGAAAGAACTTAAAGATACCACATCAGTCAGTTCAGTCACTCAGTCGTGTCCAAATTTTTGCAACCCTATAGACTGCAATATGCCAGGCTTCCCTGTCCATCACAAACTCCCAGAACTTGCTCAAACTCTTGTCCATTGGGTCGGCGATGCCATCCATCCATCTCATCCTCTGCCACCCTCTTCTCCATTTGCCTTCAATCTTTCCCAACATCAGGGTCTTTTCCAGTGAATTGGCTCTTGGCATCAGGTGGCCAGAGTACTGGAACTTCTGCATCAGTCCTTCCAATGAATGTTCAGGGTTGACTGGTTTGATCTCTTGCAGACTTTTAGGATTGACTGGTTTGGTCTCCCAGCATTCCAAGAGACTTTCAAGGGTCTTCAGCGCCACAATTCAAAAGAATCAATTTTCTTGGTGCTCAGTCTTCTTTATGGTCCATAAGAAAGCATCTATTCTCCAATAAAAAAAAAAAACAAAAAAACCTCACTCCATCCCTTATTGATTCCCCTTCCCCTTCCCTAACTGCTCTATTATTTCATTTTTCACATTTTTAATCCATCTCTCCATCTGAAAATCTCTAAACTTGAGCCATATATTTGCCTAAAATGCTCTTTAGATTGATCATATATTCTTTTATTTTTAGTTTTTTATTGAAGGATAATTGTTTTACAGAATTTTGTTGTTTTCTGTCAAACCTCAGCATGAATCAGCCATAGATATACACATATCCCCTCCCTTTTGAACCTCCCTCCCATCTTCCACCCCATCACACCCCTCTAGATCAATACTAGATTGATTAATCACATATTCTTATAGCTTCTCTATATTATCCATTTCCAAATTCAAATCTGTTTTTTCATATGGATATTTATGCTTTCATAGCATTCTACTACCTCAAACTCAACATAAATCAATTGAATCTCATTATCTTCTATCCCAAAACATCTCCCATTGCCAATTATTGTTGGCATCTCTGGATACATTGCTATCCTAATTGACTTTAAAAAAAGATTCATGTTTGCTTTGCTCTTTTCCTTCTCTGATCAATCACATCAACTCCCATAAATTCACAACTGTATTAATTTCCTATTGTTTTAATAAAGTATTGAAAACTTAGGGCTTAAAACAACATCAATTTATTATCTTACAGTTTTAGAGGACAGAAGTCTGAAATGGTACCAGCAGGGCTGAATTCCTTCAGTTCAGTTCAGTTACTCAGTCGTGTCCAACTCTTTGTGACCCCATGGACTGTAGCACGCCAGGCCTCCTTGTCCATCACCAACTCCTGGAGTTTACTCAAACTCATGCCCATTGAGTCGGTGATGCCATCCAACCATCTCATCCTCTGTCGTCCCCTTCTCCTACCACCTTCAATCTTTCCCAGCATCAGGGTCTTTTCCAATGAGTCAGCTCTTTGCATCAGGAGGCCAAAGCATTAGAGTTTCAGCTTCAGCATCAGTCCTTCCAATGAATATTCGGACTGATTTCCTTTAGGGTGGACTGGTTGGATCTCCTTACAGTCCAAGCAAAAGCATCAATTCTTCGGCGCTCAGCTTTCTTTAGTCCAACTCTCACATCCATACATGACCACTGGAAAAACCACAGCCTTGACTAGACTGACCTTTGTTGGCAAAGTAATGTGTCTACTTTTTAATATGCTATCTAGGTTGGTCATAACTATTCTTCCAAAGAGTAAGCGTCTTTTAATTTCATGGCTCCAACCACCATCTACAGTGATTTTGAACCCACAAAAAATAAAGTCTACCACTGTTTCCACTGTTTCTCCATCTATTTGCCATGAAGTGATGGGACTGGTTGCCATGATCTTAGTTTTCTGAATGTTGAGCTTTAAGCCAACTTTTTCACTCTCCTCTTTTACTTTCAGGTTCAAGGGAAGAATTCAGTTTTTAACCTTTTCCATCTTCTTTAACCTTTTCCTTCTACCCACATTCCTTAGTTCAAGGTCCCCTTCTAACTTCAAAGCTGGCAATGACTAACTGAATCTGTTTTATGTTGCCATTTCTCTGGTTCTCTTTTTTTCTGTGTCCTTCTTCCTTGATGACCCTTTAGATTACACTAAGCCCACCTGGATAATCCAGAATAATTTTCTACATTAGCTGATTAGCAATCTTAATTGCAATCTCAACCTTAATTTCCCTGTCAGCGGGTAACATTTACAGATTCTGGAAATTCGGATTTGGACATCTCTTTATGTCCAAATCATTATTCTGTCCATCACATTATCTAATCCAAGTCAATTCAAATATCACCTCACCCCCCCCTTCTTTGCTTTCCTCCCCTTATTTCATAATTCAGGAAAAATTCCATGTAAAATTCTTTCACTTCCAAGCACTTCTGGGAGTCCCACCAGCTCCCTTACATGTACTTAAACCAAGTCATATTTTTTAATGTTTCTCTCTTTTCTTCCCCAGGCTTGTTCATTAAATGCATGCATGTCTTCTTGGTAGCAATCCAGCCTCAGAGGGTCACTTCCCAGCCCTGCCCACCCTTTCTGCTGGCGCTGCAGCAGTGGCACTGCTGTCCCAGAAACAACAAATCTTTGAATTGAGGGAAAATACCCCTTTCCAGTTTTTGTACTGTGTTCTGCTAAAGGATAACACAGCAGAGTTACTTGTTCCCATCTTAGAGACTTAAAAAAAAAACAGTTTTTACTTAAAAATTCAGATGTATGGAGGAGACAAATCTAACTGGCAGAAATGGTGTGTACTGAGTATCATTATGCCCCAGGGATGACAGGTGCCTGGTTTGGGTTCTGATATTTACAGACTGAGTTATTGCCTCCCTTTTCTCTCTGGTCAAGTTTTCATCCAAGAAGCCTCCTCATAGGCTGGCTAGACGCTGGTAGACCTAATCAGCACCACACAGAACAGATCTGAGACCAGGGCTGGAAACAGTCTGGCTTAAATGCAGTCAGCAGCAACCATAGCCTCTCACACCGATCTCTTCTTTACTCTGCCATAATCACGAAACTTGCCCAAAGAGGGAGGGCAAGTTAATATTAGATATTTAGATAATATTTATTATATTTATAACATTTATAATGTATTTATAATATTTATAATATCAATATTTAGATAATTGCAATAGCCACCACCGTCACCCTGTTGTCTATATATAATCCTCACCCATCCATGACATCATGGATTAAGATTCCTAAATCAGTGCTAGTTTTCTGTTTGAGGCTGTATAGTATGTTTCTGTTACTGTGTAGATAAAAGCCCACACAATCCAATCTATCATTTAAATATCTTCCTTATATTTATAATATGACTTCCATTATTTTATTGTTAGCTATTGCCTTTCTTCATTCTAGTCCTTAGTCACACAGTTTCCTTTTCAAATTATCTAAGTCACATCCTATTTAAGTATCCACAACAAGTCCCCACTTCCTCTCAATACAGTTGAGAAATTTTCTAGGGCAATTTTAAGTCTTTTTAAAAACTTGGTAAATCAGTTGATATTTCAATGATTGAAAAAGTATCAATTTTGTTTAATAGATGTCACCTGATGCTTTATTGTACTTCAGTAAGAATGCTGCTGCTGCTGCTAAGTCGCTTCAGTCGTGTCCGACTCTGTGCGACCCCATAGACATCACCCTACCAGGCTCCTCTGTCCCTGGGATTCTCCAGGCAAGAACACTGGAGTGGGTTGCCATTTCCTTCTCCAATGCATGAAAGTGAAAAGTGAAAGTGAAATCACTCAGTCATGTCCAACTCTTAGCGACCCCATGGACTGTAGCCCTCCAGGCTCCTCCAGCCATGGGATTTTCCAGGCAAGAGTACTGGAGTGGGGTGCCATTGCCTTCTCCACTTCAGTGAGTATAGTATCTCTTAAAAGTAAAAATTAAACAATTCATCCTAGAGCTGGCATTATTTTATTATTGCTTCCTCAGGCTAGCAAACCATTGATAACAGCCCCAGGTGTTACTCTGCCCTTTCTTGCTGACTTAAACTCAATAATTCAGGTTAACTCTCATCCTGATATCCTCAAAAACCCAATTTGGCAATTCTCTTATTTCCTGTCTGTACCCAGTACCCTTAGCAAGTCTCCTTTCCTGAGGCCACTCCCTGCCCTTTTAGAAAAAATTTCCTTTGATCCGTTTCTCCAAACCCACAATATTTTTCAACTGGCTTGCCTTTAGTCCTTCTGGAAATGATTGCAGCTCTTTCAAACTAGGGCAAAAGTACACTTCTTGAAATTCCAAAATTTCTCGTAAAAAGATTTTTTATTTTACCATTTACAGCCATACCATCTCAAAGTACTGAGAAATGATTATTAATAAGTCATGAAATTAGTTTATCTGAAGATAATGTGATCACGTTCACTGACAGGGAAGACAGGGACTATAATTCAATATCCTCAACATTTGAGGAAGGAAGTATTCTTCACAAACCTTTCTGGTTGAAAAATGCCGCATAATTTTAAGATAACAGAATCGTTTTGGCAACAGGGGGAAAGTGCTTCAAGAGTTCTGAGGTATGTCTTTGCTGCTACTGCTGCTAAGTCGCTTCAGTCGTGTCCGACTCTGTGCGACCCCGTGGACTGCAGCCTACCAGGCTCCTCTGTCCATGGGATTTTCCAGGCAAGAGTACTGGAGTGGGGTGCCATTGCCTTCTCCTGTAACTGCATAATGATAAACCAATTCAACTTACTGCTATGGGGGAAAAACACCATTTAATGAGACATGAAGACAAAGCACAAACCCGACTAAGGGGACACACGCTGTGGACGACAGCACTGGTATGACCAGAGCACGTGGGGGGACGGGGGAGGGGAGACGGATGGGTAAACTACAGCCTCGGGTATGCCTTTACTCTTTACTCGTGCATTTTTGGAGATCTCTCATGAGGATGAAGTAACCCTTATGGAGGAAAAAAAAGTACCAGTGTTGCTATAACTGTTGATAAAAGCAAATAGTACCAACAAAAGGACCATGATTTAAGACACTGTGAGCAGAAGGCCGAACGATCTGATATTTGGGCACTTTAACGGTAAATTTGCTGATAAACTTGTTGTTACCTGTTTGCATGTACTGTCCTACTGTCTGTCCTAAAACCAATTTTTTAAAAAAGGAAGATCGTGTTTTGGGGGCTTCACTGTCAGCCTCTGACTTGACGGAAAAGAGTTACTGGGCTTAAGTAAGTCATCATTTCAGTTAAATATTAGACACCAGGAAGGTTGTGATTAAGGGACTGATTCCAACACCATGAAAAAGCTCTGAATTTTTCAGCACTGTTAAAACTGGTTGAAAGAAATCCTCCGCATATAGTCCTCACTACATGCCTAAGACAGGCAGAGCATAGTACTGCCTGCACAACAATGACTTGTGCAAAGGTTAACATGGAAAATATCCAAGAACAGTCACATGTGGACAATCTTCATTCTTCTTCATTCTTATTTTTCTTAATCACTGAAAAACAACCACATCCCACACTTTCTCCTCTTTTCTTTTCCTGGGCTCTTGTGCTATTACTATTTTCAAATTTCTTTTCCTGATCTTTCTGTTAAACAACCCAAACCCCCCCTTATTCACTGCCATGCAAGACTCCTTTCTGTGGATAACGAATGCCTTGTGTTCTTTTCTTTTCTTTCAGGGTCTCTTCCCCTCCCCTTACCTCCTAGATAATTTTAAAGTTTTTTTCCACATAGATGACAGTGAAAAGAGAATCTTTGAATAACTAGAGGACTAGCTCAAAGCAGCGTTTCATAAGTGCAAAATTTTTTTGACATTTGCTGTTTTATCATTAACATGTGCGTAAATTTGGCATCCTACTTCAAAATGGATCTGAGTTTCTGTTAATCTGAGGTATATGACATTGTTTACCAAGCATGGAAATTGATGCTACAGGAAGATGTGCTAAGCTGCTTCAGTTGCATCCGACTCTTTCTGACCCCATTGACTGTAGCCTGCCCAGCTCCTCTGTCCATGGGATTCTCCAGGCAAGACTACTGGAGTGGGTTGCCATGTCTCCCTCCAGGGGATCTTCCCAACCCAGGGATCAAACCCACGTCTCTTATGTCTCCAGCATTGGCAGGTAGGTTCTTTACCACTAGTGCCACCCAGACACTACAAAGACAGACCTTGATTAATTATGGCTTTCAGTATTCCTATAAGCCTCTCTGTTGAAAGCTATTCTTTTCCCCATATTCACAGGAAAGTGGATATTAACAGATAGGGAGGTGACATTTCCTTGAATCCCTAATTCTTCTTCCTGACCTTTACTCTTCCATCTGACTACAGAAATCCATCCTCATTTAAGGCTATTTATCATATATCATCCTGTTGAGTTCACTTCATTGAATGTAGCCTTTTGGATCTGGATCACAGTCTTTTTCTGCAATAATTCTGCCATAATTCTACAGGGTTTTAGGGTTCATGTAGACAAAAGATGGTATCCTAACTTCAAATTCCCTAGACTTCTTTCACCTTATCCTTTCCTCCTCTGCACTACAGCCTTTTCCCAAAGAACACATGTTGTTAGTTCACTCAGAAATTGTGAATTCTATACTTTGCAAGCAATTTTTTTCCACCTTTGTCATACTATCCTTTCCACCAAATCTGCATAACAATTTCCACAAACCATCCAGTACCTAGATTCCCCATCTTGGGTTTATCAGTTCCCTCCTGGGCTACCCTTCTTACTTACTGAGCTTGAACTTAAGGGTTGTTCGTCTGAAGTTCAACATCATCAGCAACCTGTAAAACCCAAACCCTGGAGCTGTGACACTTAACCTTTTTTGTTTCTACATTTTGATATTTGAGAATACCAGATAAAAAACCCATAATTCTTTGATTTGACATTACTTTAAATTCATAATTTTCAGCCTTGACTAGAACCTCAGGATCACCCTCTGTATTCATCCTTGTTCCCTCTACCTTTCCCCTCAAAACATATTTCAGAACTTGCACTTCCCTCAAAACTCATCTTCACTCAAACTCTGTTCTTTAGTCCTCAGCAGATTTCAGTTTTCTACTTTATATTTCATCAACGGAAAAAAGATTCTCTCTCTGACTCCTTATATCCTTACTGGTAAAATATACTATCCATATGGGAAGATAGATAAAAATTATTTAAATCAAAGAAAAAAAGTGGAAGTATCAACATTTAAATTATTTTCAATCATTTGAGGAGTAGGGTCCTAAACCATTTAATGGGGGGCTTCCTAGGTGATGCTAGTGGTAAAAAAAACCTGCCTTCCAGTGCAGGAGATGTAAGAGATGTGGGTTTGATCCTTGGGTCAGGAAGATCCCCTGGAGAAGAAATTGGCAACCCACTCCAGTATTCTTGCCCGGAGAATCCCCGTGGACAGAGTAGCCCCGCAGGCTACAGTCTGTGGAGTCGCAAAGAGTTGAACACAACAAGTAAACCACCACCAACAACCCATTTGATAGCTTAAAATAGGAAAATAGACCAGATCTGATTCAAATAATTATTGACAACAGGTATTTCCGTCTTTGTATTCCTGCCTAGATAGGGACTGGACCAAAAACTACCTACTTTCCTATTTATTACTCATAAGCTAAATGTATACTTTAAAGTCTCACCCAGTGCAATTAGATTTCTAAGACGGAAAGCACAGAGGCTGTGCGACTTTCAAGTTGAAAAAGACAGCATGTCTTTGATCACTGAGCTGGAGAGAGAACTGCTGAGACCTGATTATCTGAAACTCAAGTCTTCCAAGGCTTCACTTTCACTTTCATCAAGACAACAATCCTCTGGTATTGTTGACAACTCGGGAACATTGTATTTGCTGTCTTGGATGGTCTGGGCTCATGAAATTACCTGGAGGTAATCCAAACCAGTTCCTTGCAACATTCAAGAGAAAACATTCAGCTAGTCTTTAGAAGCTATTTCCCTCCAGTAAAAGGACTCAGTATCATTAATTTTTGAATACTTTATAACAAGCCAGAGAAGTTGCAGTAATAATGAATTATGTTTCTACTTACGGATTGAAAAGGCACAAAACTAATACAGATGGCTTTGCTTTTGAAAAAACTACCAGAAAATTGCAAGCTTTAAGCAGAGCTTCCAATTTATCAAGGCTCAATATTTCTTTCCTTTCTGAAATATGAAGTATAATAGTCTTGGGTAAGTAAAAAAATAAAAAGTTTAATAAGCAGTATGTTCCATTTCATAGTTCTGATTTTTTTTTCCCCAAAATTGTTTTTTTCCTTTGTTTTCTGTCAGAAGCAATGCATTTACATTGACTAATCCAGATTACTTCTTGAGTAGATGAAACATTGCATTCTTTTTTCAACTATTCTGCCAGCCAGCAAAAACAACAGACTCCAGTGAAAGACAAATTTTAGGGTCTACCTTCATAAAAGCCAAGAATCTGTCCAAAATAGTGACAGCCAGGATAAAAGTTTATGTGCGAGACTGAAAATTTTAAAACGTGCTTCATTGGGCTCCAAAATCACTGCAGATAGTGACTGCAGTCATGAAATTAAAAGATGCTTACTCCTTGGAAGAAAAGTCATGACCAACCTAGATAGTATATTCAAAAGCAGAGACATTCCTTTGCCGACTAATGTCCATCTAGTCAAGGCTATGGTTTTTCCAGTGGTCATGTATGGATGTGAGAGTTGGACTGTGAAGAAAGCTGAGCGCCAAAGAATTGATGNTTTCTTTTCTTCTACTTATTTTTGGCTCTGCTTCTTGAGTTGCCTTTTCTCAAATGTCCAGTGATTATCGGCACTCCTTCATGTGTGAAAATGGGAAGCTGATTGGAGGACGTGCCTAGGCGTGGGTGGGTGGAAGGCTGTCTAACAAAGCAGAAGCAGCCGCCTAGTCCAGCATTTTAGTATTCAGATGTTTATATAACGCCACTCTTCTTAGCACCAGCAGTCACCCCTACCTCACTGTGTCTGTTGTCGCTGAATCCAGAGTTCTGCGGTGTAGTTTCTCCAGACTGCACCTGTTGCCCTGAAGGATGGATGTGGTGAGGTAGTTCCCTGACTTCTCAGGGAAGTGCAGGGGAGCAGGCAAGTTCAACCAATTGACGTACAGGTACTAAACCAATCAGGTCTTGTTGTAGGCATTCTGCAAGGCAAATTAGATCAGTTCTTATAGGTACTTCACCTCCTGTAGGCATTTGGATGTCTATTTCTTCTACCCAAGTCCATCACATCTCCCCCATCATTTTGTTGTCTAAACATTTTTCGAAATCTTTCATCCATGTTGTCTTTATCCTTGTGGTTAACCCTTTTTTGATTCTTCACTGGTATTTTAGTGAAGTTTTTGGAGGGAGAGCTAATGGACTAAACTTAACTGGAAGGGCTCAGGGGTTAGCAGTCGATATTTCTAAAACGTTGGACAGTATCATAGCATGCATATGGATGGGTTGGAGGTCATACATATTGTTATATATCATTTGCAGCATTAGAATATCATTTATGACTCTACCTTCAAAGTATGATCAAAATCTGAACACTCCAGAAGCTGTCATCCCAATCCAGTGATGTCATTTTGAACCAGGACACTGCCATCTGTCCTGTGGACTGAAACCATGTAGCACATGAGAAAAGCCAATCTGGATTTATCCTGACCGCCTGAAATCTGCCCAGTAGCTGACTTCAGCTCCAAGTTATGCCTGCTAGCCTCCAGAGGAGAGGGCCTGGCTAAGGCTTGGACTGTTCAATGAGTACAACACCTAGCAGTCATTTCTCGGAATAGGCTCTCAATTCCCCCCAGATTTAAATCTGACCTAACATTCATTTCCTGCCTTAATATGTGCTCACCAGCCCCTTAACTCCCTTTCATTTCTGCCTTCTATAGAAGGGATATAGACCACTGACAACCATGTATTCTATGGCAAAAGAAAGAGTGTGGAATATAAAATGGAAAAGTGTCTTTAATGCAAGAAAAGATCTTTAATACATGAGCCTTCACTGACAAGAACAATCTCTGTTGATGTTTTGTCAAAATACATGCAGTAAACTTTCAATGAGTAACCAGCCTTCTCTTGCTGATCGTGTAAATACCATTCCTCAGCACACCCATAAAGAAAGATGTGAATCCCATGGTCCTGAGAGGACGTAGTTGGTCCAGTACTAAGATTAGGGACTTAGCCTTGAACAGTTGACCACAAGCTCAGTTAATGCAGCTGGCAGAATGGTCCTGGGAGCACATGAAATACCACTTTCAAGCCTGCCAGAATAATTTGGGAATGCTTCAGAATGAGCTTGTGTGTGTGTGTATGTGTGTGCGCGCGCACGCGTGTGTGCATGATTTTATTTATTTAATGTAGCTGTTTATTTTTGGCTGCACGGGGTCCTCGTTGCTGTGCAGGGGCTTTCTCTGGCTGTGGGCGGGCGGGCGCTGCCCTTCACCGTGTGCACAGCTTCTCACTGCGGGGGCTTCTCTTGTCGAGCAGCATGTGCTCTAGATGCTGGGGCTTCAGCATTTGCAGCACTGCAGGCTTGGTAGTTGAGCCCGCAGGCTCTAGAGCACAGGTTCAGTAGCTGGGGCATGTGGGCTTAATTGCCCTGGGGCATGTGGTATCCTCCCGGACCAGAGATCAAACCCATGTTCCCTGCATTGACTGGCAAATTTCTATTCTCTACACCACCAGGGAAGTCTAGGGGCTTTTTTGAAAACCAATGGACACAAGTCAAAATGCACACCCCCCTCCACTTTTACCCCCAATTTTTCTAACCACAACAGAAACCTGCCAACAATCAGGTTATGCCCATTCTCAACCACCTGAACTCTTTTTCCAAGAATCTTAAAATTCATCATGTATACCACTGACCCCATCTTGTCCCAAGCTACCTACCACTCCATCAGTACCTCATATTTTTTAATCTTCTCTTTTACCTTATCATTCTTAGTAGTAGTCTTTCTTTATTATCGTAAATGCTTTTTGCCTTACTTTATTTTGCCCAATATTAATTCGGCCAGATTAGTATATATTTTTTTTCCTCACCCATTTCTGTGTAGTTTTGACTTAGGTGATTAGTTATTTAATTTGGGTGTCCCTTATAAGCAGAATGTGCCTAAAATTTTTATTCTTGTTATTCAGTGTGATAAAAATCTGCCTGGTAAAATTAGCCCAATTGTATTATTATGGTTACTACTATATTATGATTTTATTACAATCCTATTTTGTGGTTTCTGTTTATCCAAAGGTTTTCTTAGATTTCTTCCCTACTTATCTTCCATTTGATAAATATTGTTTAACTGTTTTATTTTTTATCGGGGTATACCTGATTAACCAACAATTTTGTGATAGTTTCAGCTGAATAGCAAAGTGACTCAGCCATACATATACACGTATCCATTCTCCCCCAATCTCCCATCCCCTCCAGGCCTCTGCATAACACTGAGCAGAGTCATGTGTTCTACAATAGGCCCTGGTTGGTTATGCATTTTAAATATAGCAGTGTGTATATGTCCATTTTTATGTTTTCTTTTTTCTGTGATGGTTTTTAAAGCTGTAGATTGCATTTTTATTCTTTTTGGTGACATCAACTAAAATGTTGACATGAGTATTTCACTGTAATTTTTGGCAAAATTTAATGTTATTTTTGCCTCTACCCCCAACCGATCATGTCATCTTTCACAATCCCTTCCCACACAATGTATCATTGTTTAGAGTTTTCATTTTATTATTTTAAATGCACATACAAAATAACTTTTTATCATCCATTAAGTTATTTTAATATTTTGTCATTTGCTTGCTTTTGGAGCAGAAGATATGAACTGTCTTTGAGTGGAAGCCCTTTAATCTATGAACATGTATAAGTCTCTCCCCACTATTCTGAGGAGTTCCAGGGCTGTCAACAGATTCTCAAAGGGGAATGTTATTGAAAGATTAAAATTCAGTCACCTTTAGCATAAAATCCAAGTCCCTTTCTAAGGCACGCAAGACTATCCAGGACCTGCTCTTACCAATCCCTCTGGCCTCTGTCACTCCTTGCTGGACTAGTCAAATTCCAGCCAAAGGAAACTGTATGGGAACACACACACCCCACCTCCTAGGCGGGCCCTTACTTCCATGCAGTTGCTCTTGCCTTTCTCTTCCACGCTTCTCCCATGCCTGTCCCTGATACTTACTGACTCTCCTCGTCCTTTAAGAAGTATTTCTGGGTTCAATTCCTGTAAGCATTTTCCTCTGGTTAGCCACCACCACCACATGGCTGGGGCTTCCATAGTTCCTGATATTTTATAGTTTGGTTTATATCATACAACACAGCTCTTTCCCACGTGAGACAGTCACACAAGTGTAGTAACTCCGTGGTTTGTGTTTGCACACGCTCAGTGCATGGCACAGTGCCTGACATACAGTAAGTACTCAGTATAAACTTGCTGAAGAAAGTAACAAAGAACCATGGGCCTGCTTAAGGGTAAAAAGCAATTAGGATAAACACTTTGAATTAAGATTAGTGTTTAGCTTCGGAATTAGCCAACCATAAGGAACACCAGTGAGACTCTTGATGAAGAAACTAGAATTCAGTTATTTAGTTGGAAAATAATGCTCTACAGGGATTGGACAAAATAAATGTGTGTGTAAACATACACACAAGGCATATATTTTTATTCCATTTTTCTAAAAGATGACTTCTTCTGACTGAGTCCTGGGGAAAAGCTTACTCAGAAGATATAATTGATAGGTCCTAACTTGGGGATGGGACAGTGGAGCTTTCAAAGTAACAGATGAAAACTGGGAAACAATAGTCTGACTTCACTGAGAAAGATCTTTAAGCCAAGGAAAGGACAGAGCCGCATATAAACATGCTGTTTATAAAACAGAGACAGTCAAGAAAAATGTGAAGAACAGCAAATATTTAATATAAGGAATATGGATATTATACCATTGCAGTCCAGCCTTAAAATATGCAAAGAAAAGTCCTGAATAGTAGAGCAAAGTTGATAATCATTATAATATAAAATTCTGAAATTAAAAATAACCAAAGTGAGAAATGGAAAAATTAGAAAATGTCCAGTGTTAAATGAACATGCTGAAGTCAATACTGGGATATGTCCTAATAAAAGTCTTACATTTCAAGGAAGAAAAAAAAGAATTCTCTAAACTCCAAAAGCAGGAGATCAGTAAATAGCTTCCTACCAGGAAACCAAATTGAAGAGTGCTTCGGACTACCGAAGACAGTGGACGGATGTCTCCAAAAGTCTAAAGAGAGAGCAGGTGACCTAAGACTCCAATATCAAGGTGTCCCTACTGCTTGGTGACTATCGGAGCCACGCTGAAAGAGACCACCTAGGATACTGATGACTAAACTGTTACAGGGAAACTCAAAAAATAAATGTAGATGTCTTATAAACTGACTACTCACTTTAGTGATTCCTGAATAACAAAGAGGAGAAGATAAAAGTGATCATTTAAAAGGGTGAGAAGGAAACATTCAGAAGGAGAAGTTGGTGTGGAATTTAAGTAACTCCAGTAATTTTTGTAACATAACTTACAAAAACGTCAGTTCTTCACAAAGAAATCATAAAAAATATGACAGGATAGACAAGATAAGTATATGATATAAAAATGATCTAAAAGTATTGGGATTATTGAGGTAGATATAATTTTAGTATTATGTCAGTGAACAAATACTTATTTTGTATTTATGTTCCAGACACAAAGCCAGGAACTGTGCCAGACAATGAGAATATAGTAATGAACAATTAAAAATGTCAATTGTCTTCTCAAGGAAGATAGTTGATTTAGACAATACCAGTGGCAAAGTGATATAAAGGGTAAAGACAATGTCATGGAGGTATTCAGAAAAGGAGTCCTAATATTTCTGACATTACGGATGAAACCTGAAAGTGGTTTTTAAATTGTTCACAAGAAATTTCAGATATAGTTACCTTCTAAATGATACTAAAATACAAAAGAAAAACATAAATAGGAAATGCATCAAAACTTAGCCCCTGCCTTCCAGCCTTCATTGCCTTAGGTTGCTCCATTTCAACTTGTTTATGTATCATCTTATCTTTTCCCCTTTTTCATGACATATACACACACACATATGCTCACTTAGAGTATTTTTTCTATATGTTGTCAATCACCTATCACAGTTATTATAATCACTGACTTCTGGATCTGCAATATCCAGGACCCATAAGCCTGCTTGAGGACAGAAAGCATTTTTTTTGTTTGTTTGGTTTTTAATATAAATTTATTTTAATTGGAGGCTAATTACTTTATAATATTGTGTTGGTTTTGCCATACATTGACATGAATCCACCATGGGTATACATGTGTTCCCCATCCTGAACCCCCCGCCACCTCCCTCCCCATCCCATCCCTCTGGGTCATCCCAGTGCACCAGCCCTGAGCACCCTGTCTCATGCATCTTCAAACCTGGACTGGTGACTCATTTCATATATGATAATATACATGTTTCAATGCCATTCTCCCAAATCATCCCACCCTCGCCCTCTCCCACAGAGTCCAAAAGAGTGTTCTACACATCTGTGTCTCTTTTGCTGTCTCACATGTGGGGTTATCACCACCCTCCTAAATTCCATATATATGTGTTAATATACTGTATTGGTGTTTTTCTTTCTGGCTTACTTCACTCTGTATAATAGGCTCCAGTTTCATCCACCTCATTAGAACTGATTCAAATGTATTCTTTTTAACGGCTGAGTAATATTCCATTGTATATATGTACCACAGCTCAGAGAGCATTTTTTATTCTACTTTGTACCATGAAGATCTAGCATAGGAAAACCCTTCCTTCTTGGTCTCAGTAGAAACTCAATATTTACTCTTCCCTCCCAGGTCAGCCCATATCCATTATAATCTCCTTCGACTGCCCTGGGCTTCCCTGGTGGTGCAGGCAGTAAAGAATCTGCCTGCAGTACAGGAGACTGGAGTTCAATTCCTGGATAGGGAAGATCCTCTGGAGAAGAGAACGGCTACCCACTCCAGTATTCTGGCCTGGAGAATTCCATGGACAGAGGAGCATAGCAGGCTAAAGTCCATGGGGTTACAAAGAGTCAGACATCACAGAGCAACACACACACACACACACACACACACACACACCCCACTCCAGACAGAAGTTTAGATCCTGAATGGAGTTGTTGGCATTTCTACTTCAGATCTTGGAACAATAAAAACAAAGCTTGCTTCTCTTCTTGGAGTAGGATTGGAGGGATCTCGTCTATTCTTTTTTGTATCTTATAGGAATAAGAACCAAGCATAAATTATTATCCCACAAATTATGCTATATTTATCTGAGTCATTGGTGAAACTGTTAGAGGAAATAAAATATTTTCAGCAAGAAAATTACATGATACTTAATCTAAGACCATAATAAATAAACTCACTAGTTGCCAGAACTAACATAATATAATGAGTAACTGCTACAGTGGAAAAATACATGTTCTGCAAGGTTTTACATTACTGTTCAATTTGGTGATCGTTCATAAAGTATAACATTTTAGAGTTTATGTATCACACATTCTATCACATAACTTTCTACCACACAAGTGAAATCACAGACATATCATCTGTTTCCTCCTTTAGTGTCTCCAAAGAATTTTATAAACTGCTGCCATATTAATTAAATCCCCTGAATACTTGACAAAATGTTTTTAATATCCTTGCTTTATTCAAAGTTTGACATGAAAGTGAAGGTGAAAGTCACTCAGTCATGTCTGACTCTTTGTGACCCCAAGGCTATACAGTCCATGGAATTCTGCAGGCCAGAATACTGGAGTGGGTAGCCATTCCCTTCTCCAGGGGATCTTCCAACCCAGGGATCGAACCCAGGTCTCTAGCATTTCAGGCAGATTCTTTACCAGCTGAGCCACCAGGGGAGCCCAAGAATACTGGAGTGGGTAGCCTATCCCTTCTCCAGGTATCTTCCTGACCCAGGAATTGAACTGGAGTCTCCTGCATTGCAGGCAGATTCTTTACCAGCTGAGATACCAGGGAAGCCAAAAAATTAACCCCAAAACTTAGCATCTTAAAGCAACCATTTTATTTTGTTCACAAAGTTATGGATCAATTGTACCTCAAAAAATCTGAAATTTAGAAAAAAAAAAAGTGGAAGCACTAAGAGTTCAGCTGGGTGGTTCTCATTTGGAGTTCATCATATACATATAGTGAGATGGGCCTGAAATCAACCCAAAATGACTCACTCACCTGGCAGATAATTGATACCTGCTACTGGCTGGGAATGCAGATCTGGCTATTGATTACAGCATCTGCATTTTGCCTCTGCAATTTTTCAATCTCATGTAGTCTGACTTTTTACCTTGTGGCTTAAAAGTATCAACAGACATGGCAGAAATTAGGTGACTGTTTCTTGCCTAATCTGAGAAGTAACACAGCATTAATGCAGCCAAAACCATTGTTACAAACAAGTAACAAGTTATCCAGAACCAAGCAGAGGGGAAATGGATCCCACTTCCTAGTGTGAAGTCAAATTCACTATGGAAGATCACTGTATGGGATGACATATTATTGCAACCATCTTTGGAAAAAATCACTCATAGAATTACAGACAAACAATTGTCTTAATGTAAGACATCAAGCATATTAGGAAGGTTGCCTAAAGTCTCTATGGATATAAAATTAAGTCTTCCATATGTGTGTGTGTTAGTCACTCAGTCGTGTCCAGCTCTTTGTGATCCCATGGACTGCAGCCCTCCAGGCTCTTCTGTCCATGGTGTTCTCCAGGCAAGGATACTGGAGTGGGTTGCCATTTCCTTTTCCAGGGGCTCCTCCCATCCAGGGATTGAATCCCGGGTCTCTTGCATTGAAGGCAGATTTTTTTACCATTTGAACAACCAGGGTATTTATTACTGATCACTAAATAATTGATAGCCTTAATACGTTTTTAATTTCATTCATTGACTGATCAAGGAAGAGAATTGATAATAATGAGAAGTTTATTAGATGTAGGAGTAAATGGTGACTGACATACAAATTATTTCTACCCATGACATACATCTCTTTAAAAGAATAGCTCTTTTTAAAAAGGTGAAAAAACAGTTTTTAAGATTGCCATTAAGGATTAACCGGGGAAAAAAATAAGGAAAACTTTGATTACTTTATTTCAAGCAAGAAAACAAAGGAATTATATGTTACATTTGTCTGCTAGATTGTGCTAAATACTGTATCTAGACATGTATTTACATTTACATCTTTAATTACATCCAACTGTATATCTATATTCAACCTTCAGAAGAAGAAGTAGAGACTCAGTGATACTAAATTGCTTCCCAAAGTCCTATAGCTGATTTAGACCAGGGCTCAAGTTTGAAGACAGTATTGTGACTTTAAAACTTGTGCTCTTTCCACATCATTTGTATTACAATATTACTGTAAGCACATACTTTAATTTAGTGGTCATCTGAATACTTCTCCCAAATTACTATTCCTTGACAACTTAAAAGTTCTACAAGAATCTCTTCAACTGCTGGATAAGTGTGCAACTTTGATAAGTGATTTCCTTGAATTGCAGTCATTTGTTTCACATTGGCTTTCTCATCACCTAAAACTCTCAAAAAACTCAACAGAGAGTTACAAAGGTGAGGAATCTTCAGTTATATATAAATGCATTCAGCCATGGTTCAGAAATCCCATTCTAACCTGACAAAAAGAATCCTTAAACACAACAGGGACCGTGATTGTTTTCTCCTTGCATAAAATTTTTCACGGAGAGGTAATTTTTTCATTCAAATCCTTCCAGATAATTTTGTATACCCAAAAACTACACAAATCAGCTTATATGAGTTATTAAAGAGAGAAATCTGACAATGTATATCCACTAATACTTTTGTAAAATCTCCATGACTAAATTTCCAAAACCTTTGCTGTTTCAGTTTTTATTGATATGTAGAACCTTTTAACTGTCATCTCAATAATACCTTAATAATCGAGTATTTTCAGAATGTGTTAATATTATTCCCCTGGAATGACATAGACAGCTCTTCCATGCTCTACTGTGCCTGGTTTATGCTTGTGATAGTAATCATGAATTAGAATCTTTAACTCTACTGTTTTTTGGCATTATGCCATGCCATATTTGTGTCTGTGGTGCCTACTGCCATGTCTGACCAAGAACTGCAGCTGTCAACTGACAGCTAATTTAGGACTAGCTAGTTTAGTTGCAAATAAGTAATAGATTCTTTGTCGTAACTCTGACGTCCCCTCCCTCCCTCAAATCTTTGAGGTTGGTGAGAACTAGCTACTCCTTCTATCCTCACTATCCAATTACAATGAAATAAATTTCAGAGTAAATTCTGCCACATGTACAGACGTTTATTAATGAGCACAGCTTAGCAAGGAGGCACAGAGAGATTCCACAGCCTCTTCTGTAAACTCAGTGAAATTCCAGCAGCCTGCCCTTTCGGGAACTCCAGTCAGTGTTACACCTGAAAGGCTCACCAGAGGAAGCGGCAGCAACACTCCAGGGGAGGGATCTGGTTACTGGATCTTTAACAACCGGTCAGTCCAAAGTCATTCTGATCCCAGGTGGACACAAGACCATTTAGGCTTCTCACAAGAAGGTGCTTTCATGAAGAAAACCCATTGTATTTAGGAGGCTAATTATCTAGTGAATATAATAGCTTCTGAGCAGTGAGGCCTTGTTGATGAAGTGCAGTCCGTGCATTCTTTATTAGGGAAACTTACTGCTCCAATAACTGAAGTTTTCAGGAAATGGCACATTCATACTATTTACATGGTCTGTGCTAAAGTGTTAATGCACAAATATTCAAAAATAAGAACCATTAAAAGTTTAGTTCGGTTCAGTCACTCAGTCATGTCCAACTCTTTGCATCCCCATAGAGTGCAGCACGCCAGGCTTCCCTGTCCACCAACTCCCAGAGCTTGCTCAAATTCATGTCCGTCGAGTCGGTGATGCCATCCACCCATTTCATCCTCTTTTGTCCCCTTCTCCTCCTGCCTTCAGTCTTTCCCAGCATCAGGGTCTTTTCCAGTGAGTCAGTTCTTTGCATCACGTTGCCAAAGTATTGGAGCTTCATCTTCAACATCATTGGGCTAATCTCCTTTAGGATGGACTGGTTTAATCTCCTTGCAGTCCAAGGGACTCTCAAGAGTCTTCTCCAACACCACAGTTCAAAAGCATCAATTCTTCAGCACTCGGCTTTCTTTATAGTTCAACTCTCACATCCATACATGACTACTGGAAAAACCATAGCTTTGATTAAATGGATCTTTGCTGGCAAAGTGATGTCTGTGCTTTCTAATATGCTGTCTAGGTTGGTTATAGCCTTTCTTCCAAGCAGCAAGCGTCTTTTAATTTCATGACTGCCGTCACCATCTGCAGTGAATTGGGAGCCCAAGAAAATAAAGTCGTTTGAGGTTTCCATCGTTTCCCCATCTATTCCCCATTAACAGTTGCTGCTTACTAAATCTCACATGTATCCTGTCGAGAGATTTTGATTTAACACCAACCACAGGTCAGACACTGTGCTAGACACTAGGGTCATAATGCTGATTAAGATACGGTTTTTATCCTCAAGGATCTTACAAACCAGTGGGAGAAACACAAGCAAAGTAATCGCTATAGTATAAAGTGATAAATGCCAGATTAAAGGTACCCAGGGGGCCAATGGGATCCCAAAGAAGAGCAACCACATCAGACTCAAAACTTCATCTGATTGTAGCTTCTACAAGAGATGGTTCTTGAGGTAGTCTATGAGCTAATTGGGATGCATTGAGTGGAATTAATAATTTTGGACAAAAGTATTATAGCAGAGCAGTTCTGAAAGAAGAGAAGTTTGAAATCTCACAGCCCGTCTTAGTGAGCGGAGTGGAAAGAGAGGAGCTAGGGGGACAAGGTCAGTGAGGTTTACATGTTAAGGTAAGGAGTTTGAACTTTCCTGAAAGATACGGAGTACAGGGAAGGGTTTTAATCATGTATAGTTTAGAAAGATCATTCCAACAGCAATGCGTAGGATGGATGGAAGTAGGATTGGGAAGGGACAGTTGATGAGGGGGTATGTGGTAAAAGCTTGAGCAAAGGCATGAGCAACTGAGAATGGTGAAAGGGGCAGATTCCAAAGAAGGAAACCAGAGGACTTGAGACTGAGTGGATATACAGTGTGAGAAAAACTTAGACTACTGCCTCGGGCAACTGTATGGATGGTGTTACACAATAGGTGTAAATGACTGAATGAAGAAATGATCAAATGAACAGTGACTCCAATGTGAAGCATTTATTCTTGACTTCAGGACGACCTCCAGGGCTTCCCACGTGGCACCGGTGGTAAAGAACCCGCCTGCCAGTGCAGGAGACAAAAGAGATGTGGGTTCAATCCTGCAGTTGGGAAGACGCCTGGAGGAGGGCATGGCAACCCACTCCAGTATTCTTTCCTGGAGAATTCCATGGACAGAGGAGCCTGGCGGGCTGCAGTCCACGGGGTCGCAAAGATTCGGACACAACTGAAGCAACTTAGCATGGACGGATGAAGACATCCAATAAATAAGTTGTCCTTAGGAGTTATAGAAACATCA
The DNA here is from genome assembly GCA_006410935.1 of Redunca redunca. Lineage (NCBI taxonomy): Eukaryota > Metazoa > Chordata > Mammalia > Artiodactyla > Bovidae > Redunca > Redunca redunca. Next base: position 222,448 of record SJYQ01001633.1, on the reverse strand, counting down.
AAATGGGAAGCAACAATGAGAGCTTTCTGTCTTATCAGTTACTAACACAGTCCACTGGATTCTCCCTCTCTTGCATGGCTTCTGGTATCACAGGCTCGGGTCCTTGTACTTCTTTAAGCACTTTCACTGTCGATGTTCATTCTCGCTGGTCAACCCAGTGGTGATTATAACTTGTCACAGTATATATTTTATTTTTCAAGCTCTATAATCTCATAAATACATGTTAAATAATCTGTAGTTAGCATAGCTTACTTTATACAATTCTCTCTTGAAGTAACGGACAGGTTAGATTTAGAAATCGAAAGTCATTAATAAACTGTGTTTTACAGCAGCATCAGTATGATGAATTATTCTAAGTGACTCTCCCTGTGCAAAATCACTGGTTCATTAAGCACATATATTCATATACCTATATTTAAAATAGGAACATACACTTTTATCTATACTCTATTCCAGTTGCTCTATCATACAAATGTATATTCTTTCCTAATTAAATATAGCTAAACATTCCTAAATAATATCTCTTTTCTAATAAAATGTAAATTTTCCCTGAAAATTCTATAAAACTTTAAGTGTAAGAATAGAAACAGCAAAATCAAGATATAGAATTCAATAAACAGTATGGTTAACTGGAAAAGCAATTCTATACCATAAACAGGTAACTAACTTTTTAAAGATCTTAAGAACAGTGAAATACATT
>SJYQ01001633.1:170607-205218 GCA_006410935.1 Redunca redunca | reverse complement strand
TATATTTATATTTTTAAAAAATTAAAAAAAATAAGTTACATTAAAAAATTTAATAAAGTCATAATTACCTTGATATGATCCTACCATCAAACTGCACTTTATGAGAAAGGATATTTTCAGTTAATGTAGACTGGGTTCTTATCCTGGTAAGAAATACAATTGTTAATAATTATTTTTAAAATACCTACATTAGATAAGTACCTAAAAGTTATGTCAATATTTTCAAATGCACATACTAGATAAAGATGAGGTTTAAACCTCTTTTTATTCCAGACTGCTATTGCTATTGCAGACACAGAAGAAAGAACCCTGAGCTGTGGTATATAATGGGCTTCCCCGGTGGCTCAGTGATAAAGAATCCACCTGCCAATGCAGGAGACATAGTTTTGATTCTTGGATTGGAAGATACCCTGGAGCAGGAAATGGCAACCCACTCCAGTATTTGTCAGTGGAAAATTTCACAAACAGAGGAGCCTGGTGGGCACAGTCCATGAGGTTGCAAAAGATTCGGACATGACTTAGCAACTAAACAAAAACAACAAATTGTATATAATATACGAATAACTTCTATGCTGCTGCTGCTAAGTCGCTTCAGTCGTGTCCGACTCTGTGCGACCCCATAGATGGCAGCCCACCAGGCTCCCCCGTCCCTGGGATTCTCCAGGCAAGAACACTGGAGTGGGTTGCCCTTTCCTTCTCCAATGCATGAGAGTGAAAAGTCAAAGTGAAATCCCTCAGTTGTGTCCAACTCTTCACGATCCCATGGACTGCAGCATACCAGGCTCCTCCATCCATGGGATTTTCCAGGCAAGAATACTGGAGTGGGGTGCCACTGCCTTCTCCGAACTTCTGTGCTAGAACTTACCATATCAAAGTGCTACGAAAGTCAGTATGAAACAGAGATAGCATGTTTGTGCCTGGCACTGTTGCAAGGTTAACCGATAGCCATTTCTAACCCTCTTCTTTGCCTCTCTCCCATCACAGAATTTGCATTCTTAGCCTCTTACAACTAGAAGTGACTAAGGGACCCATTTCTTCCAGTAAACTTCCAGGAAAGACTTTCTTTTGTCCTGATAAGAGAACGGCACAGAAAGAGTTCCTGCCTGTGAACATGGCGGGGATATGATGCTAGCAGCCACAGCAGCCATCGGGCAACCAAAAAGACCGCAGGGAAGCCAGCCCAGAGCTGTCCTCACTAAGCCACTGAGCTAAAGCCAACAACTGGCCACCTCCAAGCAGCCAGTTGTATAAGGAAAATAAATCCTGATTTATTTAAGCCACTGGCAGTCAGGTTTTCAGTTATGGGTAGCCGAAAACATTCCTTGCCAAAACAGAGCGGAGACAAAGAGTGCTGGATGAGGTTCCAGTCTTGGCCATAGTTCTAGCTGTGAGACCTCAGATCAGTTATTTAATCTTTATGGCTCTGTGGCTATGATCTCACGAAGACTGCCAGTTCTAAAATTTTGTTTAATAATATGGAGCAAAACCCAATGACACACGCTTTGACACCCGACTACCAATATTCTCCTCTGAAGAGTCGGTGATGTCTCTTTACGTCCCTTCCTAAGTAATCTTATGATATTCCCATAAAACTGCAGCTATAATGAAACTGCAATAATGTAGCTCACTGAGATCTTGAAACGTTATACCTCTATAAAAATCTAGGTCTCAATGAAAGGTAAGCAACATACAGCAAATAAGAACCTGTAAATCAAATGAGAGTTCTGAACACAGAGTGTACCCATGAGAGTTTGGTCATCCCAATTCAGTTGGATCTATTAGTAATAATGTGATCATTGAATGCCCACTATGTGCCTGAAACAGTTCTAAATGCTGCGAAAATAAAAGCAATAATAATAATAGCTACTATTTATTAAGAACCTCCTAGACACTAGTCTGTATTAAAATCTTTTTAATGTGTATTGGTTCATTTAATGCTTGTGGTAACTCAATGAAGTAAGTGTTATTATCCCCATTTTAAAAATATGGTTTATACAGTTAAACAGTTAGAACATGGCATAGCCAAAAAAAAAATTTGCTCATAATCATCACATTATTTTGCTTCTCAAAGGTAAACAGAACTCAGTTTAACAGTGATAGATTGAAATAACAGTTTCAAGGATTCTAGTTTTCTTGAAAAGACAAAAAAATAGGCATTTATATTATACAATGGGAAGTTCCATGTTGGAGTTTTCAGTATCCGATACGTAGCACCAATACTTCTCCACGTTCTTAAGCAACAGAGGAATAAGAATCAGGAGGATGAAGACTCACATATAAATTTTCTTATTGCTAAAGCACTTGGAAACCATGGTTTAGAAATGTAGCGACAACAAGCTAAGTCCTTAACACTAGAATTAAACAGACTAACCCGCTCATTCCCACTGGGGAAGCACCCTGTAAAGCTCAGTGCGCAGGACAGAAGGTTTACTTCTGCAGACATCTGGGTCAAGGAACAAGATGGGAGGAAGACCTGTACTACACGTGCCAACACCTGCTTCCCACTCTATGGAGCAGAATTTTTTCCTCCTCTTCCTCTGGGAATAATGACTAAGGGCAGTGAAGTCCATCAATTCAATAATTCTAATCAAACTCCCACAGGATTTTTTGTAGAACTAGACTAGCTAAATCTAAAACTTCTATCGAACAGGATGGAGCCAAAGTGTGCCAAGACAATACTAAAGCTAAACAAGCTTTAAATATTTAATATATAACAATACTAATTAAGACAGGATAATTCTGGTGCAGGGATGTATAACAAGTAGATGAGACTGAAAAAAAAAACCAACAACCTAGAAACAACCAATACATTTGTAACAACTTCATATGTGACATAAGTGGCATTACAAGTCAGATAAATAACGAGTTGGTGGTAGGGAGAGATTTCGTAAAGAAGATACAAGGGACACTAACAATAAATGGAGAGATTGGTAAACTGGTCTACAATAAATTTAGCAACTTTTGTGCATCAAAAGACATGATCAAGAGAATGAAAAGGTGACCAGAGGATAGGAAAAGACACGTCCAACAAATATAGCTGAAAAAGGATTTATAACTAGAATATATAAGTTCCACAAATCAATATGGAAAAGATAACCCAATAGACTTGAAGGGACTATATAGAATATCCTATAAGAGGGTACCCAGATGACGAACATACACATGCCAAAGTGCTCAGCATCATTAGTCGTTAGTGAAATGTAAGTGAAAATCACCAATATATACCCATAAAATCACCAATATGTACCTGTGTTCAAACTACCGCACAACTGCACTCATCTCACAAGCTAGCAAAGCAATGCTCAAAATTCTCCAAGCCAGGCTTCAACGGTACGTAAACCATGAACTTCCACATGTTCAAGCTAGATTTAGAAAAGGCAGAAGAACCAGAGATCAAATTGCAAACATCTGTTCGATCATCAAGCAAGAGAGTTCCAGAAAAACATCTACTTCTGCTTTATTGACCAGGCCAAAACCTTTGACTATGTGGATCAGAACAGACTGTGGAAAATTCTTAAAGAGATGGGAATACTAGACCACCTGACCTGTCTCCTGAGAAATCTGTATGCAGGTCAAGAAGCAACAGTTAGAATTGGACATGGAAAAACAAAGTGGTTCCAAATCGGGAAAGGAGTACGACAAGGCTGTATATTGTTACCCTGCTTATTGAACTTCTATGCAGAGTACATCATGAGAAATGCTGGTCTGGAAGAAGCACAAGCTGGAATCAAGATTGCTGGGAGAAGTATCAATAACCTCAGATATGCAGATGACACACCCTTATGGCAAAAAGTGAAGAAGAACTAAAGAGCCTCCTGATGAAAATGAAAGAGGAGAGTGAAAAAGTTGGCTTAAAACTCAACATTCAGAAAACTAAGATCATGGCATCTGGTGCCATCTCTTTATAGCAAATAGATAGGGAAACAATGGAAACGGTGACAAAATTTATTTGGGGGGACTCCAAAATCACTGCAGATGGTGATCGCAGCCATGAAATTAAAAGATGCTTGCTCCTTAGAAGAAAAGCTATGACCCACTTAGACAGCATATTAAAAAGCAGAGACATTACTTTGCCAACAAAGGTCTATCTAGTCAAAGCTATGGTTTTTCCATGTATAGATGTGAGAGTTGGACTATAAAGAAAGCTGAGCGCCAAAGAATCGATGCTTTTGAATTGTGGTGTTGGAGAAGACTCTTGAGAGTCCCTTGGACTGCAAGGAGATCCAATCAGTCCATTCTGAAGGAGATCAGCCCTGAATAATCACTAAGGACTAATGCTGAAGCTGAAACTCCAATACTGTGGCCACTGATGTGAAGAACTGACTGCTTAGAAAAGATCCTGATGCTGGGAAAGATCGAAGGCAGGAGGAGAAGGGGACCACAGAGGATGAGATTGTTGGATGGCCTCACCAACCCGATGAGCATGGGTTTGAGAAAGCTCCGGGAGTTGGTGATGGAGAGGGAAGCCTGACATGCTGCAGTCCATGGGGTCACAAAGAATCAGACAGGACTGAGCGACTGAACTGATGGATACCCATAAGAGGAACTAAAATGAAAAATATAGATAGTTACCAGTACTTGTTAAGATACGGTGCCACTAGCACCTTCTTACTGCTACCGGTGGGAATTTTAATTGCAACAACCACTTTGGAAGACTATTTGACAGTATTCTTTAAAGCTGAACAAATGAATAGTAGATGGGCCAGCAATTCCACTTGTAAGTGAGTACTGAGCAGAAATGAGTACATGTGCTCACCAAAAGTTCATGGCAGCACCATCCACAAACTGCCAAATGTCCACCAACAGCTGTGAGTAAACAAACCATGGTATATCTATACAATAAAATGCCGTACAGGAAGGGAGATAAGGGACAACTACAAATAACACAGATTAAACTCACAAACGTAATGTTAAGCAAAAGAATTCAGACTCACAGTCCAAGTTTTGTGAGTTCATGTAAATTCATAGCCAGATAGTAGCAATCTACAAAATTAGGATGGAGAGGCTAACCTGGGGCGGCAGAGGAGGTGTGAAGGAACTGGGATGCTGACCTGTTTCTTGGTCTAGGAATAATGCATAAGTTTTGTTCAGTTTGTGAAAATTCCTATGTTGTACATTTAAAATGCGTACACTTTGTGAATGAATGTTTTATTTCTATAAAAGTTTACTTTAAGAAAGAGAAGTTTAGACATATGGTAGCTGAGATTAGCTATAAGATTAGCTCATATCCTAATCTTCAGGTCACATAATTAATTTACACATGATAACAGGGACTTTGCAAATGTGATTAAGTTAAAGATCTGGAGATGAGAAGATTAACCAGGATTCTACAGGTAGATTCAGTGCAATCACAAGTGTTTTATAAAAGGAAAGCAGAAGGATACATGATACCTACAGAAGAGGAACAGCAGAGTGATAATACTCCTCTGCTTTGAAGATGGTGGAGGGACCACAAGCCAAGGAACAAAGGCAGCCCCAAGACACTGAAAAAGGCAAAGAAGTGATTCTCCCCCAGAGCCTCCGGAAGGAATGCAGTCCTCAGCACCCTGATTGTGGATTTCTGAACTCCAGAAGTGGAAGAGAATAAATGTGGGTCGTTTCAAAAATACTATTCGTGGTAACCTGTTACAGCAGCAGTAGGAAATTAATACATGATACCTTCAAATATTTAAAAGTATGGAAACTTCTGGAAGATAAGATAAGGCTTCTAGAAATCAAATAAGAATGAGACAAAAAGATCAAAGTTATAAGAAAGCACTGACAATTATAACAATCTGAAAATATTAAAAAATTGCTCTAAGAACTGGTGGGTTTTCTATTCTATTAAATCTGAGGCTAAATGTCAATTATTGGCGAAGTTGGTGAGAACTTTCAGTGGACTGCACCAGCGAACTATAAAAGTCCATACCAAACCAAGTACTTTGTACTTCATAAAGTACTTGGTACTTTGTACTTCATAAAGTACAAAGTAAAAGGCAAAAAGTAATCTTTAAAAAAAAATACTAATTTTGAATATATTATATCATCAAAATTCAGCCAATATATATTGTGGGTATATACAAATGTCTCAGTTACTATATTGTGTCTTTTCACATGTATTGTTGCCTGAGTTTCTGGCTGTCATTCCTAAATTATAAACAGAAGATCTGGAGGGCAAAGTTTACCCCAGTATCTTAAAGTGACAGAACTGGGATCTGAACTCCAAAAATTCTACTTTCCTTTATATAGAAAAGATAAACACACAAAGGAAAAAATTTCCATTAGATACAAAAGTACATTTGAAAAATATATTTATAACATACTATATCCCTAGTTTATATAAAAACCCTCTTACTTTGTTTCATGCAGTGTTCTCTTCCTAAGTCGAATAGGTGCCAGCTTTGGATCTGGAAGGATGTGAGAAACTTCTTGCTTCTCAGAGGTTAAATTTTGTTCTGGATCACTGATTACAGCCCTATACAGGAAAACACAACAGTCTGACAATTAAATATTATAATGAAATGCTCTAGTATTCACATATTTATAAGCATTTGGAAAAACCCATATACAAATGTCACTTTATACTACTGGCAGAATGAATGATCTGTCAGATATTAAATGAATAAATTTAATAATTAAAAACATCATACAAGTGAATATTCTTATCTATCTCTTTTTCCATAAGTATTATCTAAAAATAAATTGAAATTTCTGAGAGGATTTGGAGCTCCAGGTCTTCCTCTTACTATTCTGTAAACAAAAAGACTCTGCTCCAATGACTTCTGAAAAAAAGACAGGGAGTAAACTATGCGAGCAACCATATGGATTTCTGGGGTGGGGAGGAAGCATTCCGAGGGGAAGGGAAAATCAATGCAAAGTACCTGAGACATCCGTGAATCTGGTATGTGTCAGAAGGGAGGAAGCCAGATGGCAAAGCAGAGTAAGCAAGGGAGAAGTAGGAAAAGGGGTCTGGGGTCTAATGGTGGGCAAAACATGCAGGGACTGGGGAGAACGTGTTACTGACCCCAGTTTTTTAGCACTCCTTATTCATGCCCTTGGCATGCCCTCATTATAACGGTAGTGTACTCTGTTTGGCTTTAAGTTTAGCCATGGAAATGCTTTGGCAGCAGGATGGCTCTGCTGATCTGACCTGAACTAATCTCTGCAAGTGTGGGTTGTCTGGGAATCTGTCCATCTAGGATAATCTTGGCTAAGTGGTCCAGCCGCATGTGGGGAAGGACTTTCCTTTTGAGAACAAGTGGGCTAACCAAGCTGACAAAGATGGCAGAAGCACAAAAAAGCAAATGGAAACATGAGGGCTTTTTAAGGATTAAACTTGGAATTAAGCCCACTGCTTTTGGTCATATATAATGGGCCAAAGTAAGTGAAAAGTAGTAGCTACTCAGCCAAGTCTAGCCTGGACAGCTGACCTGAAGACACATGAGCATTAATTAATGACTACCGTTTTAAGCTACTAGGTTTTATAGTGATATGTAACCAATACATGTGCATACTCAGTCACTTCAGTCATGTCTGACTCTGCAACCCCATGGACTGCAGCCCACAAGGCTCCTCTGTGCATAGGAGTCTCCTGGCGAGAATACTGGCATGGGTTGCATTTTCCTCTTCCAAAGGATCTTCCCGACCCAGGCACTGAACCCTTGTGTCCTCTGTCTCCTGCATGGCAACAGATTCTTTACCCACTGAGCCACCTGGGAAGCAACCGATACATAGGTCTTACAGATTTTATTCTGATTGACATGGATGTTACTGGAAGGTTTGATGTGGCTTATGTTTTTAATGAACTCACTGGCTGCTAGGTTGAGAATAGACCAATTAGGGGCAAATGCAGGTACAATGAGTCCAATTAGAAAGTGTCTGAAATAATCCAGGAGACAGGAGATGACAGGGTGAACAGGGAGGGTGGCAGCAGAGAGGGATAAATTTATTCTGATGGTTGACCTGAGTTTGCCAAAGAACTGACCTGAGTTTGCATATAGGATTTGAGTGAAAGAGAAGGATTAAAGGCATTAACAAGATTTTAAGCCTAAATAACTTGAAGAATTATTACAAACAGCTGAAAGAAAAGAAAAGATCCAAAAGGCAAAGGAGAAAAGGAAAGACATACCCATCTGAATGCAGAGTTCCAAAGAATAGCATGGAGAGAAGAAAGCCTTTGTCAGCGATCAGTGCAAAAAACAGAGGGAAACACTAGAATAGGGAAGACTAGAAATCTCTTCAAGAAAATTGGAGATACCAAGGCAACTTCTCATGCAAAGATGAGCACAATAAAGGACAGAAATGTATATGGACAGAAGGAGAAGACATTAAGAAGAGGTGGCAAGAATACACAGAAGAACTATACAAAAAAGATCTTCATGACTTCATGACCCAGATAATCAGGATGGTGTGATCTCTAACGTAGAGCCAGACAATCCTGGAATGTGAAGGCAAGTGGACCAGAGGAAGCATCACTATGAACAAAGCTAGTGGAGGTGATGGATTCCAGTTGAGCTATTTCAAATCCTAAAAGATGATGCTGTGAAAGTACTGTACTCAACACGTCAGTAAATTTGGAAAACTCAGCAGTGGCCACAGGACTGAAAAAGGTCAGTTTTCACCAATCCCAAAGAAAAGCAATGCCAAAGAATGCTCAAACTACCGCACAGTTGTACTCATCTCACGCACTAGTAAAGTAATGCTCAAAATTCTCCAAGCCAGGCTTCAGTAATACTTGAACCATGAACTTCCAGATGTTCAAGCTGGTTTTAGAAAAGGCAGAGGATCCAGAGATCAAATTGCCAACTTTTGATAGATCACTGAAAAAGCAAGAGAATTCCAGAAAATAAATCTACTTTGCCAAAGCCTTTGACTGTGTGGATCACAATAAACTGTGGAAAATTCTTCAAGAGATGGGAATACCAGACCATCTGACCTGTCTCCTGAGAAATCTGTATGCAGGTCAGGAAGCAACAGTTAGAACTGGACACGGAACAACAGACTAGTTCCAAAATCAGGAAAGGAGTATGTCAAGGCTGTATATTGTCACCATGCTTATTTAACTTAGATGCAGAGTACATCATGAGAAATGCTTGGCTAGATGAAGCATAAGATATGAATCAAGATTGCCGGAAGAAATATCAATAACCTCAGATATGCAGATGATACCACCCTTATGGCAGAAAGTGAAGAGGAGCTAAAAAGCCTCTTGATGAAGGTGAAAGAGGAGAGCGAAAAAGTTGGCTTAAAGCTCAACATTCAGAAAACGAAGATCATGGCATCCGGTCCCATCACTTCATGGCAAATAGATGGGGAAACAGTGGAAACAGTGAAAGACTTTATTTTGGGGGGCTCCAAAATCACTGCAGATGGTGACCACAGCCATGAAATTAAAAGAAACTTGCTCCTTGGAAGAAAAGCTATGACCAACCTAGACAGCATATTAAAAAGCAGAGACATTACTTTGCCAACAAATGTCTGTGTAGTCAAAGCTACGGTTTTTCCAGTAGTCATATATGGATGTGAGAGTTGGACTATAAAGAAAGCTGAGCACCAAAGAATTGATGCTTTTGAACTGTGATGTTGGTGAAGACTCTTGAGAGTCCCTAGGACTGCAAGGAAATCAAACCAGTCAATTCTAAAGGAAATCAGTCCTGAATATTCACTGGAAGGACTGATGCTGAAGCTGAAACTCCAATACTTTGGCCCCCTGATGTGAAGAACTGACTGCTTAAAAAGCCCCTGATGCTGGTAAACATTGAAGGCAGGAGGAGAAGGGGACGGCAGAGGATCAGAATGTTGGATGGCATCACTGACTCGGTGGACATGAGTTTGAGTAAGCTCTGGGAGTTGGTGATGGACAGGGAGGCCTGGCGTGCTGCAGTCCATGGGGTTGCAAAGAGTCAGACATGACTGAGTCACTGAACTGACAGACTGAACTTGAAGAATATTGTTGCCTTGGAAGAAAACTAAAGAGGATTTCATAATGAGGGAAAGAAAGAGAACAACTTTCAGAAACCAAAGTAACATTTTCCAACATTACTTTAGGATTTGGATTAGGGCTGTATCAGCATATAGGTGGTTACTGAAGACCCGATACTGGATGAAATCACCTAGAAAGTAAAAGGAGAAGTCCAGGAAGTAGAAGTCCTTGTGTATTCCTGTGTATAAAGACAGGAGAGGTGAAGAGGAACTAAGACAGGGGGCTGAGGATTGGAAAGTAGGAGGATAAACCAACCACGTGTGGTATGCCAAAAGCCAAGGGAGGGAAAAAAAGTGCTTCACAGAGAAGAAAGTACTCAAACCAGTAGATGGCAGTGATGGGTTGAGTAACTGAGAATTAGGTAATTGCCTTGGCATGGGGTGGGAGGTGGGAGGGGATTCATGTTTGGGAACGCTTGTACACTCGTGGTGAATTCATGTCAATGTTTGGCAAAACCAATACAGTAATGTAAAGTAAACTAAAGTTAAAATAAAAATTTTTAAAGTAAAAAAAAAAAAAACACCCAACAATATGGATGCCACTAGAAGGAAGTGGCAACCCACTCCAGTGTTCTTGCCTGGAGAATCCCATGGACAGGGGAGCCTAGTGGGCTGCCGTCTATGGGGTCGCACAGAGTCGGACACGACTGAAGCGAGTTAGCAGCAGCAGCAGCAGCAGCAGTTATCTTATGAAGAGACACTGTGGTGGCATTTTGGGAGTAAAAATGTAAAGTCAGTTCACGAGGTAATAAAAGGGGAAATACTGAAGACTATAACAAAACTGTGTCCAAAAATTAACTAAAAAACAGGTATATAGACTATCATCCTTTCTCTCTGTCAACCAACTAAGTAGTTACCTTTTTGAAAACTAAACTTGAATCTCTGCTGTGAAGACTTTCTAGACTATTCTAGCCTCTTCTGAAATCCTGCATTACTTACATATTCATGCAATTTAGCACAGCAGGTATTGAAACATTATCTAGTTTTCTAAGGGTTGTGAAACTTTACGTTAGGCTTTAGAACTCTTGACAATCCCACAGTTCCCAAAACTGTGCACTGAGTCACACTCAGGTGTCACAGGGAAGTCAAAGGAACACCGCTGGATATGTTTAGTTTTTGAGGGAAATAGTGACACTCATAATTGTGGCATACCACAAAAAGTACTAGCTCCAAGTAATTCACAGCTTCAGCAAAATACCACATTACACGCCATCAATGAATGATATCACATCTTTGCAAAACGGGCTTTTCTACAGTTGCTGTGATAAAAAGCAGGGGCCAGGTGGGCTAGAAAGTGAGAGTGGCAGCATTTATACAATTCTAAGATTTGAGAGATTATTTGTCATCCAAGAAGTGCATATGTCCCATTAGTAACTGCATATTTATGAAGGAAATAAAAACACTTTTTTTCAATTTGTATTATTTTTTCAGGTGACCATTAAGTTATTAGGAAGAAAATATTTACTAAACTATTTAGAAAAAAAAATGCTTAGTAAATAGAACTGTTAAGTATTTCTGTTGGGCAAAGAGTCTGGTGGGGAGAAAAAGTGCAATAAACAGAGAAAGTATGGAAACCTCTCAGTTGACCTTTCCAGGGCAGATGTCATGTATAAAAAGGAAACGTAACGAATGCTTTCTGAGTGGATCTCTAGTAACGCTTGCCTGGATAAGTGGTCTATCATCACCTGCTCTGCAACCACCTGGTTCTTCTTCTCTGCAGCCACAGCATCCTGAGAAGAGAAAATGAAGAAAACGCCATTGTCCATAAAGCAGAACAATACTACGGTTAACACAAGAGTCCTAAAACATAAATAAGCATTTCCAGTTTCTTTCTTAAAGATTACCATATCATCTTTTCCCTGTGGCTTTCCCAGTGGCTCAGCAGGGAAAGAATCTGCCTGCAACCCAGGAGCCACAGGTGATGCGGCTTTGATCCCTGGGTCAGGAAGGTCCCCTGGAGAAGGAAACGGCAACCTGCTCCGGTATTCTTGCCTGAGAAGTCCCATGACAGAGGAGCCTGCCGGCTACAGTCTATGGGGTTGCAAAGAGTTGGACATGACTGAGAGACTAAGCACATTCATATCATCATTAATACATTTGAATTCCAATTATTTAATCTAAAAATACATTTATTTGCTAAAATGTAATACCGTTAAATTTTGGTAGAAATCATCAGTGATTTCCATATCAGTCAGACAATGGCTGTAAAACCCAAAAGCAAGCGAGAGAGGTGACATTGATGAGTATAGAGTCCATGGAGAACGTGCACCTTGGGTGCTGACGTTTCCGGTGACTTATACTTTGGAGGAAATGTTAGAACCACTCTCAGGCACATTGATTTAGAGAGCTGTGTAAACAGAAGGCAGATTAGAAGCAGAAATCACACAAATGCAACTGAAAAATGACAAAGCGGAAGAGATGGACATAAAAACCATAGGTTCACTGTCTCTGTTGTTCATTTAGTTAAAAACTAAGTTGAAAAGTTTCCACCTACATTTCAAAAGTAAATTGGTACTAATTTCACATGCATTCAAAATTTACTCATGTAAAACATCTCCTTTAAAAGATTGATACAGGGGTGCTACCACAATAGAGTAAAATGTGCTTAATGGTGAATTAAGATATGATGCTACTAAGAGAGTAATTGAATGGGAAAAGAAATCCACAAACCCCTAGATGGCTCTGGATTATACTAAGAGCAGTAGCCAAAAGGCCTTATGTATTTAGAACATCCAATCAAGTATAACTTTAGTGAAAAATGAAAGTTGCTCAGTCATGTCTGACTCTTTGTGACACCGTGAACTGTAGACTGCCAGTCTCCTCCATCCATGCAATTCTCCAGGCAAGAATACTGGAGTGAGTGGGTTGCCATTACCTTTTTAGGGGATCTTCCCAACCCAGGGATCAAACGAGGGACTCCTGCATTGCAGGCAGATTCTGTACTGTCTGAGCCACCAGGGAAGCCCCAAAAGAGTATACTTTAGAAATATACCAAAATAGGCCTTATCTGGGACACAACTTTGCCCTACAAGAAACATTTTAAAATTTTTCTATAACCCTGGTAATACTTGTTTTTCTATTAAGTATAAACATCTATATAATAATAGGCATATAAAATAATGTACATGTGATTTTTAATAAACAAACAAATTACCAGCTTGGGACATCTGCAGAAAATCAGTCCACCTGGCCCAGAAATTGATTACATCTTGCTGTCAGTTCAGAATGGATTGATTCAGGATGATTGCTATCCAAATAAAATCTATTTTGAATATCCACTCAATGTATCTAGCTAAATCCATGTTGCTTTATTATTATTTAGGCCATCTAAAGCAGAATTTTCTCAATTTTAAGCCAACACACACTGATAGCCCATCAATCAATTACAGGTGTACCTGAGGTATTAATCACCTGGGGGTATCCAGGGAGCCAGTGGCCTCCACCTTCAAGCATCTTGGTCTGCAAACGCCAGGACACTATAGAAATGCTATAATTATCTATGTGTACAATAACTAGTCTAAGTAATACTCATTAAAAAATCTCATTGATTTTGCAAAAGGTATAATTTAAAGTTAACATTGAGACTAGGACTTTGTTTCTCTTTTCCTAAAGAAAAATTACATTATCCCTGCCCTTCAGTTTTATTAGCTTATGATTTTCAAAACAAAAAGATTATCCAGCTACTTCTTTTTGGGGAAAGCGGTGATACCAGATTAGCCCATTGTCTTCATGGTCAGTTAACATTCTGAACAGTGTAAACTAAATTTTCACAAACTTCCAAAGACGCAAGATGACTTTTCCACAGTAAACATACCAAACGTCAATCCATGGTAGAAGTGAGGACTGAACCTGGCGTATGAATGACTATTCACCTCAGTCCAACTTCAACTGTCGGAAGCACTTATTCAAATTTAAGGCTGAAAAATTTCGGAGGACAAATGATCTTAAACGGCTTATCAAATCAGTAAAAGTACCAATAACTTACAGCATCAGCTTCTCCTGTACTCCGCTGGAGAATGGGGGGATTGTCTGCATAACCCCGCTGTAGCAGGGCTTTCCTGTCCAGAGATGTCAGATCATCTGTGATGCCTTCTGCACCTCGAACACACTAGATGGGAAGCAATAAGTGAACCCTCATATGCATGCTTAGAACATTTGTTTCTAACAATATAAAGAATAAAACAAAGACTGGATACATCAGATTAAGAGTATAGGCTCTGATAATCAGACCGCCTATTGAATCCAGCTCTCCCACTTTCTAGCTAGACAACATCTCTGTGCCTCAGTTTACTCATACGTAAAATGGTAATTAATCAGTAACTGTTTTGTACTCCAAAAAATGATTAAATGAGGTGATACATGGCCAACACATTTCAGAAGTACCTGACATATAGTAACCGTTACATAAAAGATAGCAACTATTATAACTAAAATTGTCCATTTGAGTCTTTGTAAAGTTAATAAATATGGGCATGTCATTCATTTATAAAGCTAAGTTCCCAAGTAAAATGATACTAACATATGGGTGTATCCTTTGAGGTTGTTAAAATCAAGCACAAAAACAGAAACCAGCCTTAAAAATTCCCTGAGCAGACAATCCCAGTTTAGTCATACAAGCAAAGCTTAATTTAGCTTATTTTACAAGACAAGTGAGACTAACTTGACCAGGGTTACTTCCTGCTTATGTCTCTAGAAATCAGAAGTGAAACTTAAACTGTTCCCCCAAACTGATATGAAGTAACCACTAACCCATCCATTATCATTTAAGAAAATTCTGGTATTATAACCAATCACTGTGAAGCATAAACAGTCACTGCCCCCACACCATGTAAACTGCTTTATAACAATAGCTCCCTGGGTCTCTTTTCATGTTTGAGTACTTCCAGTTCACGAACTGACCGTTTGGTGTACACACAAAACTTTTACTAATCACTGTTTTGGTGATTCATTGGTTTTATGTCTGCTATTTCTGAACTTTTAACAACAGTCTAAAGAGGTAAATGCTAAATTTTTCTCTGAATACTAGATGTGTTTATATGAGCTTAACAAAATATAATGCTCCAATAGGATGACAACTTATCAAAAATGTGATAGATTACAAGTGTATCTCCCCAGGGCTTGTTCTTACTTTAGATTTTCCTTGAAAGGTCACATTTCATCTTCATAGTCTTCACCGTCTCCATGACCTTCGATTGCTACATGAAACCTTATTATACATTTGTTTATGATTTGTTGCCTGCCTCTCCTGTTGTAAGTTCCATGAGGGCAGGAACCTTGTCTGTCTTTCAGTGCAGGATCCCTGGTGCCAGAGCAGGACCACATGAAGTTGGCACTGTATATGTATCCAATGAATGAATAATAAATCTTAAGTATGTACTATTGGGAAATAAATTTATGAGGATACTTTATAATTTTATTTATTTACCCACTAATAACTGTTTTTCCTAAGTAGTGATTTGACAGTCACGAAAAAGATATTTAACGTTATATAAGGTAAATTTAAGAAAGATTAAATTAACAGACATGTTTCAGTATAAGCCAGGTTCTGCATTAAGTATAGGTTGGAGGAAACTTTCAAAGGCATCTTACTTTGTTTCAACTTGTTTTCAGTCTTTTACCCAAGGGAAACAGTGGCATTTCCACTTGGCATCTCAGATTTAACCTCTTCAAATCAGACTTCACTGTGATATTCCCCACTCCAGTTAATGAAAAATACACCCTTTGAACTTCTCAGCTCAAAATGCCTTAGAGTCATCTTTCATCTTTCCTTTCTCTCAAGCCTAAAACCAATCCTTCACCGAAGATTCTGAGCCTTACCTTCAGAAACTGTCTAGAATCGAACTTCTCGTTGTGACCACTTCTTATCCAAATGTGCTGCAACCACCTCCAGGCAGGCATCCTTATCTATTACCTGGATTATTGGGATAGCCTCCACAGCAAAACCCATTCTCAACAAAACAGAATAGAAGGTAAAGACCTCTCTGATCTGCCTCGCAGCCTCTGCTTCCCTTTAACTCACCGAAAATATCTCCTCCCACCTCTCCCTTGCTCTTCTCCCTCATCACACTGCTCTTAATATTTCTGAAATACTCCATGCCCACTCCTACTTCATGACACTGAGAGCTTCTTCTAACTGGCTTGCCTCTTACCCTTTTTGAATGTGCCCTAAAATGTTACCTTATGGAAAAGATCTTCTCTGATGATCCTGTACAAACTACAACCCCAACCTTGGCTTTCCAAGTTTCCTTTACTCATAGCATTTATCATCATCTATCATATTAGAGGACTTCCTGGTGGCTCAGAAGATAAAGAATCTGCCTGCAATGCAGGAGATCCGGGTTCCATCTCTGGGTCAGCAAGATCCTCTGCAGAAGGGAATGGCTACCCAACTGGTTCATTCATTCATTTATTCTTTTTTTTTTTTTTTTTTCTGCAAGAGCAGGGATATTTGTCTGTTTTAGTCACTGACTTATAACCAGTGCCTGGAAAGGTATCTTGCATATCATGAAACATTAGAGAACTATTTTTGAAAGAATAAACAATGAATGAATCAGTAAGTGTTTTGTCTTTTTATAGAATTGGTGAAAAAAGGTATACTTGCAATGATCATATGCTAGTAAAGTAATGCTCAAAATTCTCCAAGCCAGGCTTCAACAATACGTGAACCATGAATTTCCTGATGTTCAAGCTGGTTTTAGAAAAGGCAGAGGAACCAGAGATCAAATTGCCAACATCCGCTGGATCATCAAAAAAGCAAGAGAGTTTCAGAGAAACATCTATTTCTGCTTTATTGACTATGCCAAAGCCTTTGACTGTGTGGATCACAATAAGCTGTGGAAAATTCTTCAAGAGATGGGAATACCAGACCACCTGACCTGCCTCTTCAGAAACCTGTATGCAGGTCAGGAAGCAACAGTTAGAACTGGACATGGAACAACAGTCAGGTTCCAAATAGGAAAAGGAGTACATCAAGGCTGTATATTGTCACCGTGCTTATTTAAATTAGATGCAGAGTTGATTGATGTATCAACCTATTTAATTAGTAGCTATAGCCTTTAATTATTGTCTTGGATTCTAAATTCATCTAACTTTAGCTTTCCTTTATCACCAAAGAGAATCAATGTGCATGTGAATTCCTGCTTTAAAGAGGGGCTATGTTTCAGATATCAGGGACCTCTTTTATTTCTAGAGATTTACTATCCCCGTGGTAATTCATGTAATTATAATAGGATTTATTAACAGCAAATTTATACAGCAGTTTTGGTTCTAATAAGAGTATACTTTAAAATGACATCAGATAAATTGCTCAAACTCCATAAGTACAAGATTATTATATATAGAATATATAGAAACCAGGGAGTTTTTGTAAGACTACCAAAGACATATTAAACTTCTAATATGTAGGTTAAAAAAATCAAAAAAGTAAAACAAGATCTTCTCCAAAAGAACATATGCAAATATTGGCTTTTATTTATAAAAACCCTTACTCATTCATATGGGAAGATTTGCAAACAATATTTATCTTCTCTTAACCCAAAAGCATCCTCGTTTGAACTTGTGTTCAAGGGTATCAAGGTTTTACTTTGAAACTATTTGAATTGTTTTGCCATGAAAAGGAAAGCATACACTTACAGAAACTTTCATTCTGTTTTCCCAACATTATTACAGTAATCTAAATATCACATGATAGATCCTACAGATACTACACACCCAGATGCTAAAGAGTTATGAAATTGTCCTACCTGCTATTACAGACACTAGAATGCTATATTTATGTACATCTGTTTGAATCCGGAAAATTCGTTTTAAAATAAATGGGGAACACGTGTATACCTGTGGCAGATTCAGGTTGATGTATGGCAAAACCAAAACAATATTGTAAAGTAATTAACCTCCAATTAAAATAAATAAATTTATTTAAAAAAATAAAAAAGACCAAATAATCCCATAACTTTTGCTACTCTTTTAGCTAAATACCATGGGTTTTAGTGAGTTCCAGATAGTCCCTACATGGATTAGAAAAAAAAAAAAGCTGATATGCCACATCTACTTACAACTTATTTAGGTTTAAACTGACCATTCATGAATATAGGAGCAAAGTAAATATAATAAATTTAATGGCTTTTCACAAGCATACCAGAAAGGTCAAAATTGAATTTTAGAAAGGTTTTACAACTTATTCTTTTTACTCAACATTAAATGCTAAGTAAATACAACTATCAAACTTCCCTGAAAATACATTATTCTTATTAAAAGTTAACTGAATGAAGAATTATATCTAAGTGCTCTTTCTTTATGGCCAGTAGTATCATAAATTATGTTTTCAAACCTTCCTAAAATTCAAGGTTCACCTTATTAATATGCTTGTGAAACACCATTAAATTTATTATGTTTACTTTGCTCTTATATTCATGAANGAAGAGTTGACTCATTGGAAAAGACTCTGATGCTGGGAGGGATTGGGGGCAGGAGGAGAAGGGGACGACAGAGGATGAGATGGCTGGATGGAATCACTGACTCGATGGACATGAGTCTGAGTGAACTCCGGGAGTTGGTGATGGACAGGGAGGCCTGGCGTGCTGCGATTCATGGGGTCGCAAAGAGTCGGACACGACTGAGTGACTGAACTGAACTGAACTGATTATACTTTATTATGATTAACGGCAAGATAAATAAGGCAAATAGATGTCTCTATAATACAAACACTGTTTCTTTAAATTCTATTACAATTTTGTAAAGCCTCATACATTACCTTGTCATCTGTCTTGTTTCTTGGAGTCTGTTGATATGTGATACTTGACTTTGCCTTTTCGGCATTTCTCTGACCGGATGGTTTATATCCCCCTTTCATTTCAGATTTGTATTGCTGATGTTTTACTTTATATTTGTCTGTTGGTGCTGGCAAATTTTCAGGTATTCTGTCCTACTCCACGAAGTAAAAAGAAAAAGAATGCTATCATGATAAAAAATTCAAAATTACTATTAATTTTCCTTATTAACATTAAACAAGTTTACCATATACCTTAGCATTTATGCCTAAGAAACAGGTCACTATGATCTATTTTCTAAGGAGAGGTAATATTTAAAACATTTAGCTGGTGCAGCATGCCTGAGTGGGCACTGGCCTCAAATATCCTAAGCCTGTATCTTGTTTCACAGCTGGAGATCAGTCCTAGTTCTAAAACAGAAGAAAGAATGACTTTTCTCTCTACTTAGGAGTTTCAGATAGATTATTTTACTCCTGCCTCAGAAAACCTCCATTGCAAAACATTTCTTCCAGAATAGTCATTGAACTTGGAGGTCACTAATATTGAGAAGCTCCGGTTGCCAGGTCTAGAATATTGAAATATTCTATCTTATGGTGTTATCTGGCTCCCTTCCACATGTCCAAGGAATGAAAGGTAGCACAGCCAGGAGATAAGAGAAACCTACAAAGAATAGTAAGAAAATATATACTGTCCCAGAGAGGGACAGTAACTCCAGCAGGACCATGAAGCCAGTACATTTTCTATTTGAAACATTTTGCATCCAAGTCTATACCCCAGGAGAAGAATGAGAGGAGGCTTTGGGTGGAAACTGTAACATGATGCCGATTAAGGTACTTTCATGTAATTTAACCAAGACAAGATGGCAGAGATCACGAATGGAAAAGATTAACAAAGACAGAAAAGCGAACCCACCTGGTCACAGACTGCTAGTCAGAACTTGTGCTCGTGACATGAAATAAAACCCTTAAGGGTTTCAAGGATAAATATGTCCCAAGGAGACAGCTTGGAATAAGTAGTTATTATTTACTTCGTAGTATCCTCATAGCCTAAAGTATGTCAAAGACATACAAGTTTCAAGAGACCAGTTTTATATTGTTCAACTAGCAACATCTGATCTAATTTTCTGCCATTAGTATAAAGCTGTAGTTTACCAATTTTGTAAGGCATTTTAAAAATGCCATTCTTATGTGAGGCAAAAGGGTAAAACAAAGTAAAATTCATCAACAGTATTGTCTGAGATACTAATATACACTATGTGAGTGTGTTAGTCACTCAGTTGTGTCTGACTCTTTGGACCCCATGGACTGTAGACTGCCAGGCTCCTCTGTCCATGGAATTCTACAGGCAGGAACACTGGAAAGGGTAGTCATTCCCTTCTCCAGGGGATCTTTCCCACCCAGGGATCGAACACAGGTCTCCTGTATTACAGGCAGATTCTTTACTGTCTGGGCCACCAGGGAAATTCTAATAGACATTAACTATATTTAAACTAAACAAAACATAGATTTACCATATTGAAATTTATAGATTAAATAGAGTGACAAGTACATGCTGTACTTCTGAAAGTTGGTAATAAGAAGTAATTATTAACCAGGTCATATAGATGATGCTGAGTATACAGTTTGTGACATGGTGTTACCCAACCAAAAGCAAAAGATGAATTTGCTGGGTTAAAATGAATATGGGGGGTACTAAGTGGCACATATGGTAAACCATCCTAAAAAAATAAAATTAAATGACACTAGTGACATGCTACCTATAGCACTGTGTTCAAGTGTTTACAATATGAAATACCAAGTAAAAATTACCTCATCATCAGAGTCAACAAGGCTTCCCAGATCAAGCTGTGGGACCCTGAAAGAAACAGTTTTTATCCCATAATTTTTTAAATGAGTCTTTAGTAGTTGCAAGGCATATATGCTGTATCTTACTATAGAAACAGGTGAACTGTAGCCAGTGGTGTGCTGGCTCTTACCAGCTGTGAGAGGCTTTGGTTCAATGTTCAGTAATATTTTGCACAGCTTGTTAACACAGAATTATTAAGACTAAAATTATATAAATGTATAATTACATCAATTATATGAAAAACAAAAGTAATAAATATTCAAAGCCCCTCACTTCTTAGTAGCTTTACTATACTTCACTATTTCTTACCTTATAGAGGTTATTTATAACTATCATATCTGAATGGCAATACATGGCTGGCATATCTTTCCAACTCTGTGTTCAGGGATAGACTGAAATCAGCCACAGTGGGATTATTTATACAAATATGGGCAGATGTTATGAATCAGGCCTTGATATATTATTTTGTTGATTTCCAAGGCTGATAAACGTGGTAGAGAAAATGTGAGTAGTGCATATTAAAGTATTACCTGTAACTGTCACATGGTGAATAACAAAAACTGAGGAAATATTATTCTAGTATTCAAAACTCTTACTTGATTCAGCAAAGAAATCACTCATGTCACTCTACAATTAATGAAAATATCAACCAATATTCACCCTGATTGATATTTTCACAGAAAATGTATAAGCAACTTAAAATATACTTGACTTTATTTATAATTAGCAAGTAAATATCTGATAAACTTATAATACATGTCTAGAAAACCAGTTGTTAGCCATTTTCCAGCAAACACCTGACTGCCATCACATATTCAACACTGTATCTAGCATGCACACCTCGCTCTGTCCTTTGTCTGGATGAGCAAACAGGTATCTATTTTGTGGAACACATGGAATTGCTGATATTTGCCCACTGTTAATCTATAAAAATGTCATTTTTATNATACACAATGGAGTATTACTCAGCCATTAAAAAGAATACATTTGAATCAGTTCTAAGGAGATGGATGGAACTGGAGCCGATTATACAGAGTGAAGCAAGCCAGAAAGAAAAACACCAATATAGTATACTAACGCATATATATGGAATTTAGAAAGATGGGGATGATGACCCTGTATGCGAGAAAACAAAAGAGACTCAGATCCATAGAGTGAACTTTTGGACTCTGGGGGAGAGAGAGAGGGAGAGGGTGGGGTGAGATGGGAGCATGGCATTTAAACATGTATACTATCAAGTAAGAAATGAATCACCAGTCAATATCCGATGCAGGATGCAGGATGCAGGATGCTTGGGACTGGTGCAAGGAGAGGGCCCAGAGAGATGGTATGGGGTGGGAGGTGGGAAGGGATTCATGTTTGGGAACGCTTGTACACTCGTGGTGAATTCATGTTAATGTTTGGCAAAAGCAATACAGTAATGTAAACTAAAGTTAAAATAAAAATTAAAAATAAATAAATAAATACAAAAAAAAATTAGAATCAGTAGGCATGTGTCATTTATTTATACTTTAAAAGATAACCAATGTGCCATGCCAAAAGACCAATTATAATTTTTCTCAGTAAGCTTACAGAAGAAATATTTAGGAAGCCCCATCCCTACGTGCTTGATATGCAGAGATAGGATCATAACTGGCACAGGACTCTGCTCGGGAAGACATTCACCCAGACAGTGTGGAAAATACATGCTGAGACAGAGCAACTGCCCAGAGCGTGTGGACCCAACCTAGTCTAGGGAATTGAGGTAGCTTTTTTCCAAAATTAAGAAGGAAACTTTAAATGGAGCTCTGAAGGATGGGTAGGAGTTAGTTAGCCAGACCAAGAGAGAAGGGAGAAACCTGCTCCAGCCAGGAGGAACAGCTTGTACTTGCACAGGCCCACAGGCAAGAGCTGACAGAAAAGACTGAAATCCAGGGTGTAAGGAGGCAGTAGACAGAGCTGTTAAATTATAATGCCAATTAAGGAGCCTGGACTTTATCCCAAAGGGAATGGGAAGACAGGGTAGGATTTAAGCAAAAAATGACAAATATATACAGGTATATGTTTGTAAATATTTGATTTTATTGCTAAAAAAATGGGTTCAAAGGGAGGGGATATATGGATACCTATGGCTGATTCATGTTGAGGTTTGACAGAAACAACAAAATTCTGTAAAGTAATTATCCTTCAATTAAAAATATATAAATTTAAAAAAAACTAGGATGTCTCAATACATTGAGAATAAAATGTCATCTTTATGTACCTGCGGGTGGGGGAGGGGGGGATGGGGAAAGACAGGAAAATTACAGTGAGCTTAGCCACCATGGAATAAAAACTATGTAGGAATCTTAGGGAAAGCTAAAGTTAATACTGGAGAAGGCAATGGCATCCAACTCCAGTACTCTTGCTTGGAAAATCCCACGGACAGAGGAGCCTGGTGGGCTTCAGTCCATGTGGTCACTAAGAGTCGGATACGACTGAGCGACTTCACTTTCACTTTTCACTTTCATGCACTGGAGAAGGAAATGGCAACCCACTCCAGTGTTCTTGCCTGGAGAGTCCTGGGGACCGGGGGAGCCTGATGGGCTGCCGTCTATGGGGTCGCACAGAAAGCGACTTAGAGCAGCAGCAGCATTGATAAAACAGCTCAACCTTCTGAATCTCAAACCCAGAAAACTGAATTTTACTTTGCCAAATTACTTGCTAGTTACTGCGGAGTTTGACATCATATAGGTTTCAGATCTCTTTTCAGTGCTACACCATTCCCCATACAAGCAATGGGGAAGAGGAGGGGAATTGGCTGCAGAGACTAAGGAACACCAGAAACCTAAAGTGAAGTGAAGTGAAGTGAAGTGAAGTGAATTGGCTCAGTCGTGTCCGACTCTTTGTGACCCCAAGAACTGTAGCCTACCAGGCTCCTCAGTCCGGGGAATTTTTCAGGCTTCAGGCAAGAGTACTGGAGTGGGTTGCCATTCCCTTCTACAGGGGATCTTCCCCAGCCCGGGATTGAACCCCAGTCTCTGGCATTGCAGGCAGATGCTTTGCCATCTGAGCCACCAGGGAAGCCCAGAAACCTAAACTTGGTGGTGAAAGGATCAGCATTTTAAACAAATGGCTTGGAGCTAATCCTGGGTTGCATACCAAGGGCTGTCTTCGCCCTAAAGCACTGAATATGTAGTTGGGGTATGCTGGGGATAGCGCAGCAAGAGGAGAGAAGAGCAAGGTCTGATGGCTTCTGTCTCCACCCAAACAGCTGCCAAGTCATGAGATGTTATTTCTAGCATGTAATGAATGCTGGGTTGTTAACTAACACAACCACGTCTTTCCATGTTAGCTCTTGTGCTACCGAAACGAACTGAACTCACCTCCCTCTTCCCTCATTTTTAAAGATGATTTTGTCCAGCTCCGATTATCATCACTTCTCTTTCGGTATTAGGGGCTATAAGGCTGCTTATACCAAATCAGAACATAGTGAAAAGCGAAGGATAAATTGATCAAATCCAGTTCATAAGCAAGGGGAGAGGAAAAAAGATGTGAAAAAGACAATTCGTATTTAAACTCCACGCAGGTGAGGATCGAGTCCACCTCGGAGCCCAGGGGATAAAGATCCAGGTGTCTGATGGAACCCAGGATCATTCCTAATTTCAAGCACCACAGAGCAACTGCCCTCACATCACTCCCCCGAAAGCTGAGATTATACTTAAGAGCACCTGCAATGTACTAGCACCCTCTTCCTACCTGAGATTCATGGACTAGGGCAGGACTCAAGCGGCAACCAACCTGACCTGACGCAACCAACGCAGGGAAAGACTTAAGTCCAAGATGGGAGAGCTGGAAAAGGTAGAAACTGAAGCAATTCCATCGAGAGACCTCCCTTGCGGCCGTTTCAGAAGGGAGGAGCCACAAAAGAGACAGCTCTCAGCAAAGGCTCTTGCCAACTCAGACCCGCGTCTGTAGGTTGCCTTGACAACAGGCCTCTGCGCGCCGGAACGGGACCCTCTCACCTCCGAGGAAAAGGAGACAGATCTTCGGCCGAGGCCCCAGCTCCGAAGGCCCCACCTACCGGCCCCCAGCTGTTTCTGCCCTTGCTTCCTCTGCCCGGCCTGCGCCACGGCAGCTCCGGACTCCTAGCTGGACTCGCGGAAAGCCCCAGGGCTGTTCTGCGCCCAGGCATCCTAGGAGACCAGTTCCGGCGCGTTTCTAGCCTTGGCAGAGAGCTGCGCGGACGCATTTTTCAGCGCTTCGCCGGAAGAGGGCCAAAGTCGGCCCCGCGGCGATTTGTGCAATTCTTATTTAAAGTCAGTTCTGTTTAACATATTTTATAGGGCACAGACCGAGGGTTCAGCTCCCCGGTTGATGTTTTGAGAAGGAAGGAAATTTAAGCGGATTCTGGAATGTCTGCTTTCCAGGAGCTTGCAATTATTTAAAAAGGCAAGACTGCAGTATGAGAGAGACAAGATATTACTTTCAATACGTGGACATTTACACATATACATGTATGATCACTATATAATTTTATATATATATAATTACAAATTAAAATTCTTATGAAAGCCTAGGAATCGGGAAGCTTTCTTTTTATTCTTTGCTCTGCACACAATGTCTTTAGGCATCAGCTCTTCATCGGTAAAACGACAGGTCTTGTTTGAGATATGTCCAAGGTTTCAATCTACTCTAACATGCTGTAACTCTCCTGAGTTAAACTCCCAAATGTCAGATACCCAAATCAGAACTAAAATCTTTGTAAACTTAATCCAGTTCTCTTCCCATAAAATGGAGTTGTTTTTCTAATCTGCTTTCTCTTCAAAATTAGCTCCCCTCCAAATGTTTGTGTCTACTTTGCAAGTTAGAACCATTTTGTAAGTGAAAATACAAATGCATTTTTAAAGCATAAAATGGATGAAGACAATAGGTATAAGGTGGTCACTCCTATTTCTTTCCTATCTATAAGAATTCATCTACCTATTACCTCCATAGAAAAAGAAAAGCAAAAATAAACTGGAAAAAAAAAAAGAACAAAAAACTTTCAAAACGTAAAGACCAAAACTTCTGGTCCCTAACTGCCTATTCCACAGATAGATAATCAGCAAAATAACATTAAGATGTCTCTTTCCCGGCTCCGAACACTTAGGTTTAATACACCTAAACTGCTTCAGTATTTCTGACACAGAAAACATCTAGTATAGAAGCAAGAACTTTGGACGATGGGTTGATCATATAAATTGTACTGTTTCCCACTTTTCAAAACAGTTCATTACAAAAGCTCTTTTGTTATTACTGCCAATTAATTTCTTTTTACACAAAATAAAATTAGTCACATGTTAACCTCAATAGTTTGCAGATCCAAACTAGACTGTATTTGAAACTCTGAAAGCATCAATTGAACTACAATCTGCAAATATACCCAATGTAAGCAAAAGTACTGTATATATGCCTATCCAGGATTGCCTTTTAAATTTTTTATTGAGTCTAAAGTATTTAGAGCCCCTAATATGTGTTTCACAAATAAGATATGGTTTCTAAAGAAGCTTACAATTATATACAACATGTTTAGTAAGTAAAGAGTGATCATTTCTTCATTAATTCATTAAATAATATTTACTGAGGGCATAAGGGTTCAGTACCTGTTCTAGGTGCGAGACATATATATACAAATATATATATATATACACACACACATACATATAGCAGTGAAGAAAAAAGCCACTCTTTTAGTGAGGGTTACAATCCCATAGAGGCAACAAAAATAAATAAATAATGTCAGATAACAACTAATACAATGAAGAAAAATATAAGAGGTCAATGAGATAGACATTAAGAGTAGGAGATGCTGTATGATCAGGTATGGTTTCACTGAGGGGAATTCATGGCAAAGGGAACAGTCAGTGCAAAAGGCATGAGGAGAGGGCATCCTTTCAAGCTGATGGATGGAGCTGAAGCAGAGTGAGGCAGGGGAGAATGGAGGTTGGGAGCCAGAGAACAGCCATGGCTAAATTCACACAGCCTTGTGAGTCACATCTAGATTTTGAATTTGATTTGTGTGACAGGAAGTCATTAGAGGGTTTTGAAAGGGGGAGGCTTATGTTTGGGCTTCCCTGGTGGCTCAGACAGTAAAGAATCTGCCTGCAATTCAGGAGACCCAGGTTCAATCCCTGAAGAAGGGAGGGGCAACCCACTCCCATATTCTTGCCTGGAGAATCTCATGGACAGAGAAGCTGGACAGTCCATGGGGTCACAGAGTTGGACACGACTGAGCGACTAACACTTGCTTATTTAGTTACTTATGTTTTAAAAGGACTAATTTGGCTTTTCTATGGAAAATAAATTTTGATGAAGCAAGAATGAATACACAGATGCCAAGAAAAAAGATACTGTTGCCTTTATTCCAGTAAGAGATGACTCTGGTTCTAACCAAGGTGTTGGTTGTCCACAGCATGGCAAGAAGTGTTTGGATTATTTTAAACATAGAGCCAACAAGGTTTGTAAATTGATTGAATCCAGTATGTGAGGAAGAAAGAAGTACAAAGTAATAAGATAGGCACATGAAGTGTTTAGAAGAATAAGAAAGTATGGTGGTTGATTTTATGTGTCATCCTGGCTAGACAGTGGTGACCAGTTGTTTCATCAAACATGAATATAGATGTTTCATGAGGATAGCATTTAGATGTGAACTTCTGGTTTAGATGTTCAAGCTGGTTTTAGAAAAAGCAGAGGAACCAGAGGGCAAATTGCCAACATCCACTGGATCATGGGGAAAAGCAAGTGAGTTCCAGAAAAACATTTATTTCTGCTTTATTGACTATGCCAAAGCCTTCGACTGTATTGATCACAATAAACTGTGGAAAATTCTTCAAGAGATGGGAATACCAGACCACCTGACCTGCCTCTTGAGAAACGTGTATGCAGGTCAGGAAGCAACAGTTCGAACTGGACATGGAACAACCGACTGGTTCCAAATAGGAAAAGGAGTACGTCAAGGCTGTATATTGTCACTCTGCTTATTTAACTTATATGCAGAATACATCATGGGAAACACTGGACTGGAAGAAACACAAGCTGGAATCAAGATTGCTGGGAGAAATATCAATCACCTCAGACATGCAGATGACACCACCCTTATGGCAGAAAGTGAAGAGGAACTAAAAAGCCTCTCGATGAAAGTGAAAGTGGAGAGTGAAAAAGTTGGCCTAAAGCTCAACATTCAGGAAATGAAGATCATGGCATCCAGTCCCATCACTTCATGGGAAATAGATGGGGAAACAGTGGAAACTGTATTAGACTTTATTTTTGGGGGCTCCAAAATCACTGCAGATGTGACTGCAGCCATGAAATTAAAAGATGCTTACTCCTTGGAAGAAAAGTTATGACCAACCTAGACAGCATATTCAGAAGCAGAGACATTACTTTGCTGACTAAGGTCCGTCTAGTCAAGGCTATGGTTTTTCCTGTGGTCATGTGTGGATGTGAGAGTTGGACTGTGAAGAAGGCTGAGTGCCGAAGAATTGATGCTTTTGAACTGTGGTGTTGGAGAAGACTCTTGAGAGTCGCTTGGACTGCAAGGAGATCCAACCACTCCATTCTGAAGGAGATCAGCCCTGGGATTTCTTTGGAAGGAATGATGTTAAAGCTGAAACTCCAGTACTTTGGCCACCTCATGCGAAGAGTTGACTCATTGGAAAAGACTCTGATGCTGAGAGGGATTGGGGGCAGGAGGAGAAGGGGACGACAAAGGATGAGATGGCTGGATGGCATCACTGAACTGATGGCCATGAGTCTGAGTGAACTCCGGGAGTTGGTGATGGACAGAGAGGCCTGGTGTGCTGCGACTCATGGGGTCGCAAAGAGTCGGACACGACTGAGCGACTGAACTGAACTGAACTGAGCACAGTAGATTACGCTTCATGGTATGGATGGACCTCATCCAACCTATTGAAGGCCTTAAAAGCAAACACCAAGTTTCCCAAAGATGATTGGATTTTGCCCCCAGAGTTCAATATGAAAATTCAGCCTGAGTTTCTAGCAGACTGAAGACTGCAACATCAACTCTTACTGAATCTTAAGCCTGTCAGCTTGCCCTACAGATTTGGGTCTTGCCAGCCCCAATAATTGTGTAAGCCAGTTCTTTAAAATCTCTGTGTGTATGTGTGTGTGTAAAGAGAGGTTGGCTAAATATGTCCCATTGGTTCTGTTTTTTCTGGACAACTCTGACTAATGCAGAGGGGGAAAAGAGAAATAAAGTAATAAGATACAGGAAGCTTACCTGTTTTAATGACAGGAGATTCCTTCTAACTAGAGGACTTCATAAAAGTAACTAATGTTTAATTTGAGTCTTAAAGTGTTCATTTATTAATTTTCTCATCAAATATTGAACTCTTCTGTTGAAATGCTGGGCATACAGTAGTTACAAAATAATAATAAGTAATCCCTACCCATTCAATTGAAGGGGAATAATTGGAGAAGGAAATGGCAACCCACTCTAGTGTTCTTGCCTGGAGAATCCCATGGACAGAGGAACCTGGTGGGCTACAGTCCATGGGGTCGCAAAGAGTCAGACACGACTGAGCGACTTCACTTTCACTTTCATGATAATAATACGTTGGCCACCTGATGCAAAAAACTGACTCTGGAAAATAGCCTGATGGTGGGAAAGACTGAAGCCAGGCAGAGAAGGGGATGACAGAGGATGAGATGGTTGGATGGCATCATCTGGGAATTGGTGATGGACAGGGAAGCCTGGCGTGCTGCAGTCCATGGGGTCGCAAAGAATCGGACACGACTGAGTAACTGAACTGAAGATAATAATATATTGATAAATAAAT
Source organism: Redunca redunca (assembly GCA_006410935.1). Classification (NCBI taxonomy): domain Eukaryota; kingdom Metazoa; phylum Chordata; class Mammalia; order Artiodactyla; family Bovidae; genus Redunca; species Redunca redunca. Next base: position 175,847 of record SJYQ01001633.1, on the reverse strand, counting down.
TACATCATAAAATGTGAGGATATGGATTATGAAGAAATATAAAGCAGAAAAAAAAGACCAATATGAAGTGATAGGTATAGAACGGGTAATGCAAAACTACTCTCTCAAGTATATTTTGATAAGATATAATTTGGGGCTTCCCTGGTGGCTCAGATGATAAAGCATCTGCCCGCAATATGGGAGACCTGGGTTCAATCCCCGGGTTGGGAAGATCCCCTGGAGAAGGAAATGGCAACCCACTCCAGTACTCTTGCCTGGAAAATTCCATGGACTGAGGAGCCTGGTAGGCTACAGCCCAAGGGGTCATAAACCGTCGGACACGACTGAGCGACTTCACTTTCACTTTCTTTGAGCAAATATTTAATAGAGTGCCGGGAGCCAGCGTGAGGAACTCCGCCCATGGCAAAGGTCATGAGGAAGGAGGCTTGGCATACGCAAAGGCATGATCAAGCCTCAGGAAACCCCCTGTTCCCAAGCATCTACCCCCAAAACCAGAGTCTATCTACTTTACTGTTTCATGCTCTCGCCTACACCTCTGACTTTATGGGGGGCTGTTCCCCACCGGTTCTCTCGGAGGAGTAAACGTGCAGCTCCAAGTCAATAAAAATTCCTGGGCATGACAAGAGTGTTTCAACTTACAGACTCCTCTGAAGGTTATCTAGCCTCCTGTATAGGTTCATCCAGCCACATGTGATTGTTTACAGCCTCCCAACCTGAGAGGCATGAGATGTTTTAGACTTACTAAAGGCAAATTCCTTTGGGAAGCTGGAAATTGTCAGTATAGTGGGTTGGTTAGGAATTATATTGGTGAAGGCTTTTTCATTTGTTGTACCAATAATTGCTGCTAATTCCCTACCCTGGGTGTGACAAGGGTGTCTCAGGTCAAAGCTCTCTGCTGGCAGACTAGCTTGTGTGACAGGATTATCCATACTCCTGCCACTAGCACATGATTGTTTACTACCTCTCAACCATAAACAGCACAGAGAGTTTTGGAGTATTTTGAGAGTCTTAATTACCATAGGGCTTTTCTCATTGTTGAGTCAATGATTGCCACCGGGCCTCCATATCCTTAGGTACCTGGGAATATATTAATCAATGTATTTGGAATATAGAAAAGGAAATATAGTAGTTTTTAAGGTTAACAATACTAGACTTTTTGAGTTAATGAATTTTCTCTTTTGTAATAGATCACTGTACTTTGTTATAAATCACTGTGTCCTTGCTATGTAAAAATGTAACTTTATCACTATCTTAAGACTAAATAGATCTTAAGGGGAACATTGGTGAAAGGATTTTTGTTTGTTGGGCTGATGTTTGCTGCTAAATCTCCATATTTCCTGCCCTTATAATAAACATAACTAACATATAGGAGAAATAAGTATTAACCTTTAAGATTAATCATGTTAACCTTGGGTTAAATAAATTCCTTTCTTGATTGCAACTCATTACACCCTCACCCTATAGGAATGCAACTTTATTTGGAGGGTGGTGCCTGGTTTAAGAAAAAATACCCTTGGAAAAAATAAATTTTTTGGTTATCAGAAGGAAAGGGTCGTAAAATGTCAGCAGGCCTCATGGCCAGAAGATGATGTAAACCCCTAAGATCCTTTTTTTATGTAAAGCACCTGATTTTGATAAAGGTCAGGACTGCTGACCCCTGTGTGACTCTGTATTCATCCCTATGTGTAACAAAAGGTTTATAAGCAAACCCCAAAATAAAGAAATCGGATCAGTTTCCGGAAAGACTGATTCCTCCTATCATTCTTTCTTGCTCCCCGTTTTTCTGGCTGAATTCCCATCTGGAGTGTGGATGCCCGCCACGTCTACTTACTTGCCCTGGTTTTCAAGCCCACGCGAGAAGGAGTCCAAGGAGGGGCACCTTCCGATATTCAAGTGGCACCGGTGGCCCAACGTAGATGGTGCAAATTCCTTGTCTTGGAATTTCATTGGTATCCCACATAAACCAAGTTATTCAGCCTCTTTTTCTCTCCTACTATTTTCTGGCCGAATTCTCATCTGGTGCATGGGTACCCACCAAGCCTGCTAATTTTGCCTGGGCTTCTAAGATCGGACCAGGGGGCCCTCAGTGCCTCCTCTCCTTCAGGAGAACGGGAAGACGCCTGCCGCCTATGTAGGCGGTGATTGGTATTCCATGTAAACCAAGTTATTCAGCCTCTTTTTCTCTGCTAATTTTCTAATCGCTCTCTATCTGTAATTAAATAAGTTATTTCCAAGGATGCCAACTCCGTCCCCACCTTCGAATCACCCTGGATCCACCGGGGCTGGACCCCAGCAATAGAGGTTATAAATGAGTCATGTAACTTTATGGGGAAAGAATTTAGGCAAAAGAAACAAGAGCAAATGCCCCGGTACAGGAGCATCTTAGCTTTTTCCAGGAGCAACAAAGGAGCCAAACTTTGTGAAATAGAGACAGCGAACGGTAGAAAAGTAGGAGATGAGATCAGAGTTAGGGTGCATTGTTCAGGATCTTGATGGTTAATGTAAGGACTTGAGATTTTGCTTTGAGTGACATGGGAGTAATAAGGTGGGAGGTTTTGAGCAGTGGGGTGACATAATCTGATGTACATTTAACAGAATCACTCTGGATGCTGTGTTAAGAATATTATTTAAATGTCTGAATATGAAGATAAATATACAGAGGTATGATACAAGATTCTAGAAATATTCAGAAATACTCTCTTATTTCCTGTAGAGGTTTTTCTCACATTTAAGGCTTAATATAGAATTTATTTTTGTGTAAGGAAGAGATTAAGTCTTATATTTTTCACTATACACACACTGCATAACAAGTCGCTTCAATCTTGTCCAACTCTTTGCGACCCTATGGATCCTATAGACCATAGCCTACCAGGCCCCTCTGCCCATGGAATTCTCCAGGCAAGAATACTGGAGTAGGTTTCCATTTCCTCCTCCAGGGGATCTTCCTGACCCAGGGATTGAACCTGTGTCTCTTATGTCTCCTACATTGCCAGGCAGTTTCTTTACCACTGGCACCACCTGGGATGAGTAATTATATGAGAATTGTTTTAAGTCCTTATCACCAAACTCACCAGAAATGCCACCTCTGTTATACACAAGTTCTGGGATATATATGTGGATACTTCTTGACTCTTTATTCTCTTTATCTATTTTTTCATCTGTGTTCCAACAGCAAAGGCTTTATATCACATAGTTCATATTCTCTGACCACAAATGTAATGTAATCAATAACCAAAAACAAAAAAAGAAAGAAAGCTTAAAAACCCACCTATTGCTCTGTTAAATTTCCATTAGAATCCTTTCTTTTCCCCTATTTTATAATTTAATTTCCTGCTTTCTAGTTTAACAAATAACTAGTTGTATCAATTTTTTTCTTTCAGTGGCAAAGTCAATTGACTACAATGTCAATAAATGTAAATATATGTGTTCACTTGAATTAAATGGCATTAAAAACACCTCAAATAATCAAATAAAGACATTTGTTTGAAATACTGGAAAATATCATCTAAGTCCACAGTGTAAAATGCTGGTTTCTTATTGAAAAATAGTATGACATATAATGGATTTAAAACACTATGCCAAATGAAGTTGATTTGTATTACAACGTAGATAAAATAAGCAATCAGTTGTACTCTGTCCTAGTCTTCAGCATCCCAACCAAAGCAGTCCTTTAACTGAAGTTTGCTAGTCTCTAAACGGTAGCCCTGTTCCTCATTTAAGTATAAAGAAGGAAAGATTTTGTCCACTGTTCCACATGTCTATGTTCATCGTTTGGGGCAGTCAGTCTCTTCAGCTGACAAAACAGAAGCAAATTATTAAATAATTAAGAGTTTGACCCGGTAATAAGGATCTGTATGTCATCAAGTATTTAAAATGCCTATTCGAGTTTTGTTGCCAGTCTCGAAGGAAACACACAATATGATGCTGAAGTTTATTCCAAACAATGAACTTTTTTAAGCCATACCCGAAGCTGAATCTATGGATCGACCACTCTACAGGGCCTTGCTTGCACAGGCCTGGTCCACTGTCGGCATCCTATACACGTTGTTTTTTCCATAGATGGGTTGGTTGCCTGCATGTTGCAATCTGGTTTACAATCCAGACCCCCTCTGCAGTGATTCCGGATTGGATCCCCAGAAAGCACCTTGAATGGGTGCTTGAATGGGGAAAACTGCACCACAAAGCGATTCAAGGCTTTATCCCACAGCCTAGGACTTTCTGTACAGGAGATCTGGCCTTCTGCCGCGCCCTTCTGCGCGGAGCCCCGGCTGCGCGCATGCGCACACTGGCCTCATGCCCTCACCGGAAGTCAGCCAACCGAAGAGCCAGGACGCCAGTCGCCGGGAAAGCCAGACTGACCGAGCCGTTACGCGTCTGCGAATCGGAGCGTTTTCTGCGTCGCACCATGATTCTCAGGAAGAAACTGAGCTATTTGTGGATCTTAGGTCTCTGTCTGGTAGCCAGTAAATCGCCACCCAAAGTCCCCTCCATCACGGATGATACGTTTATAGAGGAGTGCCTCAGATTTCACAATGAAGCGCGGAGCAACGTCTCGCCCCCCGCAAACGACATGAAATACATGGTGAGGGAGAATCTAAGCTAGGATCTTCTCTGGTTCATCCTAAGGTATCTGGGCAATGAGCTTCATGGACTCATTTGTATGAACTCAGTCTGGAACTTTCAGCATGCATCTAAAAATTACGCCTTGACCGAGCTGTCTCTTCCGAGGTAGTGACAAGAGTGCATGAGAAAGGAAACTTGAAGCTGTCGCTTGCCTAGACTTAGTTCCCTTTTACGCAGGTTTGCTGGGGCCAAGGCGGGTGGTGGATCGTTGTGGATACTCTTGGCCTAGTGTTGTCTGTCCCGCACATAAACAGTATGCGATGATAACACATAGACAAGACTATAGCAAACATTTATCCATTCAGAAAACGAACAAGTGCGACCCACACAGCAAACATTGGTTCAGAGCAATTTTGAAATCTTTAGGGCAGGTGTTAGAAGATCTGCTCTATAGGAGGTGAGAAAAGTTATTTGATTAGAGGTGGTAGGAGTTCCCTTGTCCATTGTTTTCTGTGGTCTCTATCTTCTTTAAAAATATCCTTCGTTATGCATCATTCTCCTTGGACCAATCTGAAGTGGACGTTGGGAGTTCTGCTCTCTTGAGGGCTATCGAGCTTTCTCAGACTGCTTTCTGCCCACAGTAAGGTCTGCTGCCAATTCACTTCAGTAGTGTCCGA
>SJYQ01001633.1:146773-165913 GCA_006410935.1 Redunca redunca | reverse complement strand
TTTAGTTCCTCTTCACTTTCTGCCATAAGGGTGGTGTCATCTGCATATCTGAGGTGATTGATATTTCTCCCGGCAATCTTGATTCCAGCTTGTGTTTCTTCCAGCCCAGCGTTTCTCATGATGTACTCTGCATAGAAGTTAAATAAGCAGGGTGACAATATACAGCCTTGAGGTACTCCTTTTCCTATTTGGAACCAGTCTGTTGTTCCATGTCCATTTCGAACTGTTGCTTCCTGACCTGCATACAGATTTCTCAAGAGGCAGCTCAGGTAGTCTGGTATTCCCATCTCTTTCAGAATTTTCCACAGTTTATTGTGATCCATACAGTCAAAGGCTTTGGCATAGTCAATAAAGCAGAAATAGATGTTTTTCTGGAACTAGGTGTAGAGTTATGTTATTTATTTGACTTTTCTCTTGTTTCTTGAGGTGAGCTTATATTGCTATGAACCTTCCCCTTAGCACTGCTTTTACTGAGTCCCATAGTTTTGTGTTTTTGTGTTTTCATTTTCATTGTTTCTGTGAATATTTTGGTTTATTCTGTGATTTGTTGGTTATTCGGTAGCATGTTGTTTACCCTCTGTATGTTTGTATTTTTAATAGTTTTTTTTTCCCCTGTAGTTGACACCTAATCTTACCACATTGGGATCAGAAAAGATGCTTAGAATGATTTCAATTTTTTTTAATTTCTCAAGGCTACATTTATGGCCCAGGATGTGATCTATCCTGGAGAAAGTTCCATGTACACTTGGGAAAAAGGTGAAATTCATTGTTTTGGAGTGAAATGGCCTATAGATATCAATTAGGTATAACTGGTTCATTGTATCATTTAAAGCTTGTGTTTCCTTGCTAATTTTCTGTTTAGTTGATCTATCCATAGGTGTGAGTGAGGTATTAATGTGTCCCACTTTTATTGTGTTACTGTTAATTTCCCCTTTCATACTTGTTAGCATTTGTCTTACATATTGCGGTGCTCCTATGTTGGGTGCATATATATTTATAATTGTTGTATCTTCTTCTTGGACTGATCCTTTGATCATTTAGTAGTGTCCTTCATCTCAGGCTTTATTTCAAAGTCTATTTTATCTGATATGAGTATTGACTTTCTTTTGGTCTCCATTTGCCTAAAATATCTTTTTCCAGCCCTTCACATTCAGTCTACATGTGTCCCCTGTTTTGAGGTGGGTCTCTTGTAGACAACATTTATAGGGGTCTTGTTTTTGTATCCATTCAGCCAGTCTTTGTCTTTTGGTTGGGGCATTCAACCCATTTACCTTTAAGGTAATTATGGATAAGTATGATCCTGTTGTCATTTACTTTGTTGTTTTGGGTTCGAGTTTATACACCCTTTCTGTGTTTCCTGTCTAGAGAAGGTCCTTTAGCATTTGTTGAAAAGCTGGTTTGGTGGTGCTGAATTCTCTGAGCTTTTGCTTGGCTGTAATGCTTGTGATTTCTCCTTCATATTTGAATGAGATCCTTGCTGGGTACAGTAATCTGGGTTGTAAGTTTTTTTCTTTCATCACTTTAAGTATGTCCTGCCATTCCCTTCTGGCCTGAAGAGTTTCTATTGAAAGATCAGCTGTCATCCTTATGAGAATCCCCTTGTGTGTTATTTATCTCTTGCTGCTTTTAATATTTGTTCTTTGTGTTTGACCTTTGTTAATTTGATTAATATGTGTCCTTGGGTTTAACCTATTTGAGACTCTCTGGGTTTCTTGGACTTTGGTGGCTATTTCCTTTCCCATTTTAGGGAGGTTTTCAATTATTATCTCCTCAAGTATTTTCTCATGACCTTTCTTTTTGTCTTCTTCTTCTGGGACTCCTATGATTTGAATGTTGGGCATTTAACATTGTCCCAGAGGTCTCTGAGATTGTCCTCACTTCTTTTAATTCTTTTTTCTTTTTTCCTCTCTGCTTCATTTATTTCCACCATTCTATCTTCCACCTCACTTATCCTATCTTCTGCCTCAGTTATTCTACTGTTGGTTCCCTCCAGAGTGATTTTGATCTCAGTTATTGGATTATTCATTATTGATTGACTCTTTTTATTTCTTCTGGGTCCTTGTTAAACATTTCTTTCATCGTCTCAATCCTTGTCTCCAGACTGTTTATCTGTAACTCCATTTTGTTTTCAAGATTTTGGATCATTTTTACTATCATTATTCTGAATTATTTTTCGGGTAGACTCCCTGTCCCCTCCTCTATTATTTGGTTTGGTGGACCTTTATCATGTTCTTTTACCTGCTGAATATTTCTCTGCCTTTTCATCTTGTTTAGATTGCTGTGTTTTGGGTAGATTTTCATTATACTGAAAGTTTGTGGTACCACTTTATTGTGGAGGCTCCTCCCTGTGGGTGGGGTTGGACGAGTGGCTTGTCAAGGTTTCCTGGTTAAGGAAGCTTGCATCAGTGTTCTGGTGGGTGGAGCTTGATCTCTTCCCTCTGGAGTGCAATGAAATGTCCAGTAGTGAGTTTTGAGGTGTCTGTGGGTTTAGTGTGACTTGGCCGCCTGTATTTTAATGTTTGGGGTTATCTTCCTGCGTTTGGAGAATTAACTTGGTATGTCTTGCTCTGAAACTTGTTGGCTCTTGGTTGGAGCTTGGTTTCAGTGTAGGTATGGAGGCTTTTGGATGAGCTCTTGTTGATTAATGTTCCTTAGAGTCAGGAGTTTTCTGGAGTACTCAAGTTTTGGATTTAAGCCTCCTGCCTCTGGTTTTCAGTCTTATTCTTACAGTAGCCTCAAGACTTCTCCATCCATACTGCACTGATGATGAAACATCTAGGTTAATGATGAAAAGTTTCTCCACAGTGAGGGACACCCGGAGAGGTTCACAGAGTTAGATGGAGAGGAGAAGATGGAGGAGGGAGATAGAGGTGAACAGGAGGAGAAGAGGAGGAATCAAAAGAAGAGAGACAGATCTAGCCAGTAATCAGTTCCCTAAATGTTCTCCACTGCCCTGAATTCCCAAAGAGATTCACAGAGTTGGGTAGAGAAGAGAAGGGGGAGGGAGGAGATAGAGATGACCTGGCAGATAATAAGGAAAGTCAAAAGGAGGAGAGAGTATTCAAGCCAGTAATCACACTCCTAAGTAAAAATGGGTACTGAAGATTGGATTCTTAAAGGTACAAAATTGATAACAAATACCAAAATAGCAAAGTAAAAGGTCTAGAGTAGAGGTTAGACTCTCAAAAATACAATATTAAAAGAAATGAAATAAAATCACAAAAATTATAAAAGTACATATATGAAATTTACTTTAAAAATAGGGTCTTTTTTTTTTTACAAGGTAGTAGTTGGTTATAAAAATGAAAATTAAAGGGGTAATAACATAAAAATAAAACAAAAAATTTAAAAAATGTTACTAGCAATATATATCTATTTTACTATATTTCTCTAGAGCTCCTGAAGGCTGTGTGGGCTCAGTTCATTTTCAGATAGTTCCTGTGTTCCAGCTTATACTTCTCCTCAAGGTCTATAGGCCCCTTCCTAGGTAGTTGGTGTTAACTACAGTGTTTTAATCTGTTGCACCTTCCAAAGCAGTTCCCTCTTCTATATTTTGGCTTCCTCTGTTTGCAAGTCCCTTCAGTGTCTAATTTCTGCCCTGACACAAGGAGGTGAAGGTGGTCACTTATTTAGGCTCACTTGTTCAGTTGTGCTGTGGGGAGGGAGGAACACTGCAAACAAACATCACTGGCATGTGTGGGGACTTCTTGCAGTGTCTGGGACACACTAGGTTTGCCCCTGCTCATGGCGTGTGTGCTTTCCCAGTCTAAACTGCTCAGGTTCCAGGTTGACCCGCAGGGGAACTGTCTAAAGCGGGCCCTGGGTTGTGTACACATCTCAGGTATAAACTGCTCAGGTGCAGGTTCTCGGGTACTCCACAAAGGCACAGATGCGGTTTGACCTGAATTTTGTGCCCTTCCCAAGTCCAAGCATCTCAGGCTACCAGGTGCTTGGCGAGTGCACTCTCCCCAGGTGGGTGGTGCATCTTATCACTTCCCCAGTCCCAGCCGCTTGGTTTCCTGGATGTGCAGCGGGAGCGCCGTCTCTGGTGTGCCGTGTGTCTCCTCTGGGAGGCTGATCTCTGGCTGCAACCCAGCTGGCAGATTTCAACAGTCCAGGATCCCAGGAAGACTTGGTTAGCAACCGGGAACCTGCTCGCAATTTGGTAGGGGATGCTGTCTCTGGGGCTGAGATTGCCCCTCTCCCCCTAGCTCTGGCTGTTGCCCGCCTGCCTCTCTGCCTCTGCCGGGGCATGGGCCGGGTCACAGCCAGCTAGCTCTCTCCTGGTATTCGCTCAGTCCTTTGTTCTGTGAGCTGGCCGGCAGTGCCTTAGGTTAGAGCTTTTCATGGGAAAGTTCTCTCTCTTTTTCTCTCTTTTTTTCTCTCTTTCTGGCTTTCCCAGTTTGGGTTGCTATTTCACCTTAGCTCCCTCAAATGTTCCTCAGGGCATTCAGGCCTGGTCCTTACCCTAAGCAATGCAGCCCGGGCATCCCTGTTCAGCCACTGCTTGCTGGTGGCAGACGCGAGCATCTGCTTGCTGGTGGCAGACGCGAGCATCTAGCCTACTTCTCCACTGGAAGTTGCAGTTAGGCACCTAATCTGTGAGGTTTTTTGGTTTTTTTTTTCTCCTCCCGGTTATGTTGCTGTCTGAGATTCCAAAACTCCCCACAGACCCACTGGTGAGAGAGTTTCCTGGTGTTTGGAAACATCTCCTCCTTCAATACCGCTCCCCAGAAGGGGCCTCCATCCCTAACTAATTTGTCTCTATTTTTATTTTTATATTTTGTCCTACTGCTTTCAAATAAAATGGGCTGCCTTTCTGGGTGCACTGTGTCCTCCGCTAGGGTTCAGAGGTTATTTTGTGGAATTAGCTCAGCGTTCAAATGATCTTTAGATGAATTTGTGGAGAGAAAGCCCATCCTATCCACCACCTTCAAAAGGTCAGTGTTAATTCCAGTCCCTAAGAAAGGCAATGCCAAAGAATGCACAAACTACTGCACAATTGCATTCATCTCACATGCTAGTAAAGTAATGCTCAAAATTCTCCAAGCCAGGCTTCAACAGTATGTGAACCATGAATTTCCAGATGTTCAAGCTGAATTTAGACAAGGTAGAGGAACCAAACATCAAATTGCCAACATCCACTGGAACATTGAAAAAGCAAGAGAGTTCCAGAAAGACATCTATTTTTTGTTTATTGACTATGCCACAGCCTTTGACTGTGTAGATCACAACAAACTGTGGAGGAATACCAGACCACCTGACCTGCCTCTTGAGAAATCTGTATGCAGGTCAGGAAGCAACAGTTAGAACTGGACATAGAACAACAGACTGGTTCCAAATAGGAAAAGGAGTACATCAAACAGTTAGAACTGGACATGGAACAACAGACAGGTTCCAAATAGGAAAAGGTGTACATCAAGGCTGTAAATTGTCACACTGTTTATTTAACTTAGATGCAGAGTAAATCATGAGAAATGCTGGGCTGGAAGAAGCACAAGCTGGAATCAAGATTGCCGGGAGAAATATCAATAACCTCAGATATGCAGATGACACCACCCTTATGACAGAATGGGAAGAAGAACTAAAGAGCCTCTTGATGAAACTGAAAGAGAAGAGTGAAAAATTTGGCTTAAAGCTCAACATTCAAAATACTAAGATATCGGCATCTGGTCCTATCACTTCATGACAAATATATGAGGAAACAGTGGCTGACTTTATTTTTCTGGGCTCCAAAATCACAGCAGATGGTGATTGCAGCCATGAAATCAAAAGACGTTTGCTCCTTGGAAGGAAAGTTATGACCAACCTAGAGAGCATGTTAAAAGGCAGAGACATTACTTTGCCAACAAAGGTCCGTCTAGTCAAGGCTATCATTTTTCCAGTGGTCATGTATGGATGTGAGAGTTAGACTGTGAAGAAAGCTGAGCGCCAAAGAATTGATGCTTTTGAACTGTGGTGTTGGAGAAGACTCCTGAGAGTCCCTTGGACTGCAAGGAGATCCAACTAGTCCATCCTAAACGAAATCAGTCCTGGGTGTTCATTGGAAGGAATGATACTAAAGCTGAAACCCCAATACTTTGGCCACCTGATGTGGAGAGCTGATTATTTGAAAAGACCCTGATGCTGGGAAAGATTGAGGGCAGAAGGAGAAGGGGACGACATTGGATGAGATGGTTGGATGGCATCACCAACACAATGGACATTGGTTTGGGTGCACTCTGGGAGTGGTGATGGACAGGGAGGCCTGGCGTGCAAAGAGTCGGGCACGACCAAGCGACTAAACTGAACTGAACTCACTACTGTAGGTTCTTTGAATTCATAAATAATTTATAATCATTTTTCAACCCCTTCAAAACCTACTTAGATTTTCATTAGAAATATATTCAAGACCAATATTTTTTAAGTATGTATGGACTCTTCCAGCCCATGAATATTTAATATCTCTCCATTTATTTCTCTGTTAACATTTCTCTTAGTAATGTTTTGTAGTTTTCAGTCTGGAGATACTTCTTTACATGATTTATTAGATTTAATTATATATATTTGATATTTTTGAAGCTATTGGATTCTGGGGTGTATATGGAAATACAATTTTTTATCTATTCCTCCTCCTGGTATCTGACAACTTTGATAAATTTTACTACTTATAAGTTTGTTTCTATGTTCATTTGAATTTTCTATGTACCCAGGCATGCCATCTGTAAATAAATGGAAAATTCAATCATTATACACTTTATATCTTGTCTTATATATTTATATCTCCCCCTTTTTATTATACTGCCTAAACTCCAGAACAATTTTGAGTAGAAATAATGAGACATTGTGTTTCATTCTCAATCTTAAGGGAAAGCTTTCAATATTTTACCACTAAATATTAATGCTTATTATAGGATTTTGGTTTTCCTTTGTAGATACTCTTGATCAAAGTAAGAAAATTCTATTCTTAGTGTGCTAAAAGACTTTTTCTCTTTTTAGCTATGTATTCTTATAATTTACTTATGATATGTCTGTGTAACCTTCTTCAATTACTAGATTGTGAACTCCAACTTCTTTAAATCACATTCAATTGCATTTGTTGAGTGTCTCACTGGACCAAGCCATCTGCTAGGTGCAAGTACAAAAATGAACTGACATACAGTGGGTACTAAATAAGTGCTTCTGAAATAGAACCAAATAGAAATAATTGTGAACATAATAAATACTAAAAACTGTTTCAGTAAAAACAATTACATAAAAATTAGTTGATTATAGTCATTAGAATAACTTTAACCCAGACAAATCTACACAATTCAATGTAAATTATTTTTATCTTTCAGAGTTGGGATGAAGCTTTAGCTAAGACTGCTAAAGCATGGGCTAAAAGGTGCAAATTCAGCCACAATTCCTGTTCATCAAAAATATTTCAATGCCATCCAACTTTTCCATTTGCTGGAGAAAATCTCTGGTTAGGCCCATTAACCATATCTGCAGCAAAATTTGCTGTTAATGCGTGGTATGATGAAAGAATATTTTATGATTTTAATAAAAGATCATGTTCCCAAACTTGTGGCCATTATACACAGGTAAATATCTCAGATTTTATTAATTCTTACATGTGCATAAGACAAATTTTTAGCACTTTCCTTAGAGTTTCTTTTAAGTATCTGGAAAATTTATGTTTATTTCGAAGATATTTTTACTAGGAATAGAATTCTATGTAATAAGTTTTTTCTTTAATAATCTTAGTCCATTATCTCACTTGCACTGTTTCCAACAAGAAATCTACTGTAATTCTTTTATTTATTCCTCTGTATGCAATGTGTCTTGGTTTCCCAGATTGCCTTAAATTTTTTCCTTTATTACAAGTCTCAAGCAAATTCAAAAATTTTCAGTTTTCTTCATCTCTTGTGCTCCATTTTACTGAGCTTCTTGGCAGTATAGGTTTATAGTTTAAATTACATTTGGAAAAATGTTAGCCAGTTTTTAAATTTATCTTTTAATTGGAGGATAATTGCTTTACAGTGTTGTGTTGGTCTCATTGTACAACATGAATCAGCCATAAGTCTGCATAATCGCCTTCCCCCTGATCCTCCCTCCCACCTCAATCCCCACCCCACTCCTCTGTGTTGTCACAGTACACGGGGGTGAGGGCCATGTGTTACACAGAAACTCCCCACTAGCTATTTTACATATGCTAGTACGTATGTTTCAATGCTACTCTCTCAATTTGTCCGACCCTCTCCTTTTCCTGCTGTGTCCACAAGTCTGTCCTGTATGTCTGCATCTCTATTGCTGCCCTGCAAATGGGCTCATCAGCACCATGTTTTAGATTGCATATATATGTGCTGATATACAGTTCACTCAAATTCACTCTGTTTTATGGCTGAGTAATATTCCACTGTAGTCATTCTTTTAAAACTATGTCTGTCTATCCTTCGCTCTTCTCTTCCCAGAGCCCAGTTGCCCATGTAGAAGGCCACTTGAAGTTTTCCCACAGTTGACTGACTTTCCTTTCTCATTATTGGTTAATTTTTCCTGCCTCTTTTCACGCTGGGTATATTCCCAAGTCTGTAAATCTTGCCAAGTTTGTAAATGTTGGATGCTGGATTTTTATATATTCCTAGAAGTATTCTTAACTGTCTTCTGGGATATAGTTATTTGGAATTTGTCTGTCCCTTTTGGTTTCTGCTTTTGAAACGTGTTAGATGAAATTAAAGCAGTAGTTAGTCTTGAGCTAATTCTCATCAGTGAGGCAGGTTTCTTCTGTACACTATACTGGATGCCCCAGAAATTATGAAATTTTCCAGTCTTACTGGTGGGAACTGGCCCAGGGTTCCAATTGCTGGCCCTATGTAAGCTTCTGCATCCCTCCTTTTAGTTTTTATATGCAATGCCTTTCCAGGCCAGGGGGAGCTTTTTCACATGCATGCTGTCATTAGTGCTCTGATGAACTGATGGTGAGAACCCCCTACAGACCTCCACAGTTGTGTCACTAGAAGATTTTCAGCCCTGCTGGACTCCTGCTTGTTGGTCTCCCCAGACACTCAGCTCTGTCGTTCAACTCTGTGATTCCGTCAAGCTTCTCCTGACTTCTCCTCCACCCTAACCCCCAGCCACAGCCTGGAAACTCACTCAGTACAATAAGCTGAGACGTCTTTTCCCTCCAACTCTCAGGGGCAATATTCATTGTTGCCTAATGTTCAGTATCTTGAAAAATATTATTTCCCATCATTTTCCAATTCTTTTGGTAATTTTGGGTGAGAGTTTTTGATGAGAAGAGGAAGTCACTTTTTGGCTAAACTAATCCTAGACATGGCACTGAGCTCTTAGAAAGGCCCCTATTCAGTTCGGTTCAGTTCAGTCACTCAGTCATGTCCAACTCTTTGCAACCCCATGAATCACAGCACTCCAGGCCTCCCTGTCCATCACCAACTCCTGGAGTTCACTCAGACTCACGTACATCGAGTCAGTGATGCCATCCAGCCATCTCATCCTCTGTCGTCCCCTTCTCCTCCTGCCCCCAATCCCTTCCAGCATCAGAGTCTTTTCCAATGAGTCAACTCTCTGCATGAGGTGGCCAAAGTACTGGAGTTTCAGCTTCAGCATCATTCCCTCCAAAGAAATCCCAGGGCGGATCTCCTTTAGAATGGACTGCTTGGATCTCCTTGCAGTCCAAGGGACTCTCGAGAGTCTTCTCCAACACCACAGTTCAAAAGCAGAAATTCTTCCACACTCAGCTTTCTTCACAGTCCAACTCTCACATCCATACATGACCACTGGAAAAACCATAGCCTTGACTAGACGGACCTTTGTTGGCAAAGTAAGGTCTCCGCTTTTGAATATGCTATCTAGGTTGGTCATAACTTTTCTTCCAAGGAGTAAGCGTCTTTTAATTTCATGTCTGCAGTCACCATCTGCAGTGATTTTCGAGCACAAAAAAATAAAGTCTGACACTGTTTCCACTATAGGCAACAGAAAAAGCTAACTTTATTCTCCAAACTGACTCATCTTCTCAAGTTGAATGAACATATAGTGCCTTAAAGAAAGTCATTTTTCTCAGAGGTGAACAGACAGAGAAATTAGCAGTTTCTGCCTCCCTTCTAATCATTCTTTGTCCAATAACAGAACGCTGTTTTAGAGCAGAAATTCTTCTCAGGATTGATGTTGTTTGCAAAGAATGTGCTTTGGCTTCTGATGGGAAAACTGAGATAATGGACTCAAATGTCAGGTATCCTGCTAACAAGCAGAATTCAATACAATAGTTCCTCCCACTTATCTGTAAAGGACACAGTAAATGCCTGAAACTTCAGATAGTATCAAACCCTACTATGTTTTTCCTACACATATATACTTATGGTGGAGTTTAACGTATAAATTAGGCACAGTAAGAGATTAACAATGGGCTTCCCAGGTGGCACTAGTGATAACACACCTGCCAATGCAGGAGATGTAAGAAACGTGGGTTCAATCCTTGGGTCGGGAAGATCCCTGGAGGAGGGCACGGCAACCCACTCCAGGATTCTTGCCTGGGAAATCGCATGGCAGGCTGCAGTCCAAAGAGTCACTACTGAAGTGACTTAGCACACCTGCATGCAAGAGAGTAACAATAACTATTAATAAATTAGAACAATTATAACAATATCCTTTAATAAAGGCTACCTGAATGTGCCCTCTCTTTCCTTTCAAAATATCTTATTATACTGTCTTACCTTTCTCCCTCTTGTGATGCTGTGAAATGATAAAATGCATATCACATGATGAGGTGAAGTGGATGAACATAGGCATTGCAATGTAGCAGCTAGGCTACCGTTGACCTTCTGACGATGCATAAGAAGGAGGATCATCTGCTTTGGGTGATCTTGGATCAGTGATCCATGACACTTTTTGATTTATGAAAACAGTCAGTGAGGAAAACCTAGTGAGGTAGCCTCATGAACGCAGCTTTAACAAATTAAATTGAATCTTAGAAATTAAGAAAAAACCAGACAATAAATATCTAAGTATATTCATTTTTCGTAGCATGGCAAAAATTACGCCTGTTCCCATAATGTGCTGATTGTGTAGAGTCATTTTGCATATTTTATTTTAAAATTCCTTTCTTTATAGGTAGTTTGGGCCAATTCCTATAAAGTTGGTTGTGCAGTTGCAATTTGTCCAAAACTTGGGAGCCGTGACACTGCACTATTTGTATGTAACTATGCACCTGCGTAAGTTATTTTGCTTTAAAAATATTTTAAGTTGAAATATATGTTAAATGATTGTTTTCAAAAGTACGACGCTATATGAAAGAGACAAGTATATTTTTGATAACCACAGTCTCCCTCTATAATGCTAATCAAAAGAAAGATAAAATAAAAGAGAATGTGTGAAAAATTATGCTGATCATGAATGATTTAATCTTGAGAGAGGAAGTGATGGAGATCATTTCTTAAGTAAGAAAATAGATATTATAAAATACATTGCCACAGTAATATTTAAATACTGAACACAAAATAGGTTGGCAGATGCTAATATAACTTGAATGAGTAAATGATTGAGAATGAGAGTGAGAGGCACATTCTTCTAAGAAAAGAGTACCATAAATTTTTGGCTGCCTTGCTGGAAATTGCATATCTAAATAAAATAAAACAAAAGCCTAGTGGGACTCTCCAAAAATAAAATTCTGGACTTCAAATTCAGCGTATCTGTACAAGGAATAAGATTAAGTCAGTTAATAATCCAACTGTTTAACAAAAATGTAAAAATAAAATGCAGAAAAATTAAAATATAGGTTAAGTACAAATATACAGGTTTGGCAAAAAGGACATGATATTTGTGAAAGTTGCCATGGAGAGGTACAAATGTGTATACCTCTTTCTGTATTTTCTTCCATTCCTTCTCAGTAACAAGTAAAAACAAGAATGACAAATAGATGGCCTAAAAGTTTGGGGTAAAGTTTTTATAAATACCAGAGAAATTGTAGAACACTTATTTTTACCATCCAAGGCAGGATACACAGAGGGATAAAAGAATCCAAAAAACCAAAAAAAAAAAAAAGTGATATAAAAGAGCATCAGTTAGCTGTGACATAACTTTAGAGGGAATTGGTTTCATGAATGAGGAAGGGAAAGAAAAACATTTGAAAAAATATGGCCCAAAACTTTGCATACTTAAGGAAAATTACAAACTCATAGAACCAAGAAATCTAGCAAGCCCCAATAACAAGAAAGGTGAAGTAAACTGTACCAATTCACCTTCTAATGAAACATTTCAAAGCCAGTAATAAAGAGACAATCTTAAAAGCAATCAGAAAATACAGATGTGTTACACACAGATGAGCAAAGATAAGGATTTCCAGATTTCTCACCGGAAACAATGCAAGAGAGAAGACAGAAATATCTTTAAATACTGAAAGGGGGAAAAAAAAAAAAAAAAACTGTTGTCTAAGGACACTATATTCTGTGAAAATATTTTTTCAAAAATAAAAGTGAAATAAAGATGTTTGAACCACTGGAAATGGTAAATATAGGTAAATACATAGGATGTTTTCTCCTTATTTTTGCCTTTCAAAGATAATTATTTAACCAAAGATAACTGAAATGTATTGTGAAGATTATAACATAGGTAAAGTTAAAACCTGTGATAATGATGGCATAAAGGCTGAGAGGAGAAAATGGATGTGAATTCCCTTAAGGTTCTTCTACTCAATGTTAAGAGGAAGAATTTAACCTGGCTGCGATAAGTTAAAGATGCACACTATAAACCCTAAAGCAGCCACTCACATAACAAGCCAACAGCAAAATCAAATGAGCCAGCAAAGCAGGTAAGATTAAATCTAAAAAAATTCCATTAATCCGAAGGAAAGCAGAAAAAGAAATGAAGGAGCAAAGGACAGATGAGACAAATAGAGTAAATAAGATCTGATAGCCTTAAATCTATGTTAATAATCACATCAAATGTAAATACAAATACCCAAATAAAAAGAAAAAGACTGGATGATGGGATAAAAAATCAAGAACCAATTACATGCTACCTACAAGAAGTATATTTCAATTAAAAGACACAAGTAGATTACAAGTAAAAGAATGGGAAAAGTTTTACTATGCTAACATTCTTAGAAAGAAAGTAGCAGGATCTATGCTAATATCAGATATTGCAGATTTTATAGCAAACAATAGTCTTTCAAGAGACACAAATTACAAAAGGAGAAATAAAGTGAAACCTACAGAGCAATCTCTCTTTTTTTCTAATCTGTGCAGAAGTAATTTAATTTTTTATTGAAGTACAGCTGATTTACAATATTGTGTTAGTTTCAGTTGCCCCTCAAAGTGATTCAGATACATAGACAGACAGACATTAATAGATAGATAGATATAGATATAGATTGTATCTTCTTTATCCAGGCGTCTGTTGATGGACATTTACATTGCTTCCATGTCTTGGCTATTGTAAATAGTGCTGCAAAAATCACTGCAGGGCACTTATCTTTTTGAGTTATGGTTTTCTCCAGGTAGATGCCCGGGAGTGGGATTGTAGGATCATATGATAGCTCTGTTTCTGGTTTTCTAAGGAACTTCTGTGCTGCTCTCTGTAGTGGTTGCACCAGTTTTTGCTCCCACCAAGAGTGTAGGAAGGTTCCCTTTTCTCCACACCCTCTCCAGCATCTATTGTTTGCAGACTTTTTGATGATAGCCATTCTGACTGGTGTGAGGTGACCCTTCACTGCAGTTTTGATTTGCATTTCTCTAATAATTAGCAATGTTAAGCATCTTTTCATGTTCCTGTTGGCCATCTGCATTCTTCATTGGAGAAACACCTATTTAGATCTTATTCAATATCTCTTATCAACATAGGTACAAAGATTCTAAACAAAATTCAGCAGCTGAATCCTGTACAGTAAAAGCATCATACATCTTATCCAAAGGGAGTTTGTTCCAGTAATTTAGGGGTGTTTTAATATTCTAAAATCAGTGTAATTCACCATATTAATCAACCTATAAATAAAGGTTATATGATCTCAATAGACTGAGGAAAAGTCAAACATTCATTCTTGATGAAAGTTCTTGGAAAATTAAAAATACAAGGGAACATCTTATATCAAATAAAGTTTATCTATGAAAAGCCTATATGTAACATTATACCAGTACTAAAATTTTTTTTTTCTGTAAAGTACTAGACAGTAAATATATTAGGCTTTGCATGACACATACATTCTGCTACATATTCAATTTGTTCTTTTTTGAATTAAATAACTCCTTAAAATAAAAATAATTTAAAAAAACAATTCTTAGTTCACTGACTGCACAAAAACAGACCACAAGCCAGATATGACCTATGGGTCATTATTGACTTCTTGGTCTCTAGTTCCATATAGAAAATTCAGTGAAATCTATGAAAACTCTTCTACAACTAATAAGTAAGTTTAGCAATTTTTCAGAGTACAAGATCAATATGCAAAACAATTACATGTGCATACTGGCAATGAACAATCATATATTGAATTAAAATAACAATACCATTTATAATAGCATCAAAAATATGAATTATTTAAGGATAAATCTGNNCAGAAGACATGAAAAACTAATATACTAAAAATTATGTAATAGTCATGAGAGAAATTATTAATAACAAAGACAATAACTAGAGCACTATACCTAATTAATGGGTTAAAAGACTCAAGATTGTAAAGATGTAATTTTTCACTGAATTGACCTATGCATTCAATAAAATTCCAATAAAAATCCCACAGGCTTTTGTAGTAGAAACTGACAAACAGATCATAAAATTCATAAGGCAATAAAAAGGACTTAGAATAGTTAAAACAACTAGAACAAATCTGAAATAGGTAACAGTATTGATTTCACGAATTAATAAAATCATGATATAGTTATATTGATGTAACATTAGACAAATAGATCAGTGGAATAGGATATAGAGCCCAGAAATAACCCAACACATGGTTGACCACATATGTTCAACTGACTTTTCAAAAATGTACCAGGCAATGCAACATAAGAAAGATTTTTGAATAACTAGTGCTCTGTCACTCACATATAAAAAACAAAAGTAAACTTAGATTTAAACATACAATCTATAAAAATTAACTAAAAATGGATCATAGATCCAATTGTAAGCAAAGAACTGTGAAACTTTTGAAGAAAACATAAATAAAACCTTTGTGACCTTCAGATGGCCAAAGATTTTTTAGCTACCACATCAAAAGCATGATCCATAAAAGAATAACTTGGTAATTTGAATGCCATTAAAATTTAAAATGACCGCTATTCAAACATACTGGTCAGAAGATGAAAAGACAAGCCACAGACTGGAAGAAAAGTCTTTGTGAAACAAAGATCTTGTACAAAGTATGTAGGAAGAACTCTTAAGATTTAATACCTAGAACTATCTCACACCAGTCAGAATGGCTGCTATCAAAAAGTCTACAAACAGTAAATGCTAGAGAGGAGAAGAGGGAACCCTCTTACATTGTTTGTGGGAATGCAAACTGGTACAGCCACTATGGAGAACAGTGTGGAGATTCCTTAAAAAACTGGAAATAGAACTGCCATACGACCCAGTAATCCTACTGCTGGGCATACACACTGAGGAAACAAGAGTTGAAAGAAACACATGTACCCCAGTGTTCATTGCAGCACTGTTTATAATAGCCAGGACATGGAAGCAACCTAGATGTCCATCAGCAGATGAATGGATAAGAAAGCTGTGGTACATATACACAATGGAGTATTACTCAGCCATTAAAAAAATGCATTTGAATCAGTTCTAATGAGATGAATGAAACTGGAACCTACTATACAGAGTGAAGTAAGTCAGAAAGAAAAACACCAACACAGTATACTAACGCATATATATAAAATTTAGAAAGATGGTAACAATGACCGTATATACAAGACAGCAAAAGAGACACAGATGTAAAGACAGACTTTTGGACTCTGTGGGAGAAGGCAAGGGTGGGATGATTTGAGAGAATAGCACTGAAACTTGTATATTATCATATGTGAAATAGATCACCAGTCCAGGTCTGATGCATGAGACAGGGTACTCAGGGCTGGTGCACTGGGATGACTCTGAGGGATGGGATGGGGCGAGAGGTGGGAGGAGGGCTCAGGATGGGGAACATGTACACCCATGGCTGATGCAAGTCAATGTATGGCAACAACCACTACAATATTTAAAAGTAATTAGCCTCCAATTAAAATAATAAATTAATTTTTTAAAAAAGATTTAAAAGCTAGAAAAACCTAAAGTTCAATAGAAAAATGGACAAAAGATTAATAAGATCCACAGATGGCAAATAAGCACATGAAAAAAATGCTCAAGATCATTAATCATTAGGGAAATACAAAATTAAAACCACAGTGAATACCACTACACAATAATCAGAATGGCTAAACATTTGCTATTCTCACACATTGCTGATGGAAATATAAAGTGCTACAACTGCTTTGTAATAAACATTGTCCCAGTTTCTTTAAAAGTTAAATATGCACCTACTACATGATCTATTCATTCCACTCCTAGGTATATATGCAAGAAAATGTATGTCCATATAAAGACATGACTGAATGATCAAAATATTCATAGTAACTTTATTAGTTCAGTTCAGTTCAGTTCAGTCGCTCAGTCGTGTCCGACCCGATGTCCATCAACGTTGAATGAATAAATACATTGCAGCATATTCTTTAAAGGAATACAACTCATGTTCTTATGTTTTGCTTTGTGTACTCTAGATAAATAACACCTTCTAAAGTCTTCCACAGACATGGAAGTGGGAAAAGAAAGAAAGAGAGCTTTGTTAGCATGTATCAGCTTATATTATTGAAAATTAGGCAAAATAACTGCCAAATCTTTCTGGTGCATCTCAAAGTACTATAATACGTGCTTTTAAATTAAACTATAAAACATATGTTTTCATGAGCGATTCAAATTTCCTTATTCCATCAAAAAAATCAAGTGATGGTTAGTCTTTGTAGCAAAAGCTCTGTGGCTGTCACATACATAATTATATTGCGTTTCCATTTTAACTTGTGTCCTAGAGAATATTCAAGAATATAACTGCTAGAAAGATTGGGGACACCCTGTAAAGAATCATTTTAATAGTTACTTTAATAGTTTATAGTTTCTTTTGTAAAGAAAAAAGTACAAAAATGGGACTGACATTGTTATTTTCCTTGTCAACATTCATGGTTAGGGACCAAAACAACTTGCATAAATGCATACACAAAGTATAGACATTAATAACTACTTAGCTAATCAGTGTGTCTCTTTTTTTACAGAGGAAACTATCCAAATATGTCCCCTTACAGGAGCGGAACACCCTGCTTTATGTGTGGAGGAGATACTTGTGAAAACAAACTCTGCCGTAAGAAAACAGGAAACAAAATAATCAGGGCATTTTCTTGGAAAACAAAGTTCCCAGAAATTGATCATATTTTTAAATTAGGACCCTCAATGTTATAAGAGAAGATAAAGTTTGATTGCTGCTGTTTGATGATACAAAGCATTGGTCATAAATGATCATATTCAATCCAGATGACCCCTCCCTTTGTCACTGATTATTTTCTCTCAGGCTAGAAGACCGGAAGGAGTAAGGTACAACAGAGCGTATGCTGCGGCACCCAAAATGCTATCGACTGGCCTGCTGCTCTTAGTTGTGTTTGCTTCCCTTTTCCCTCCTTTTACTAGTGATTGTTAAATGGTGCCTCACTCAGAAGTAATACCTGAATCAGTGTCCAAACTAATTGTGATTTACAGCCAACATGTTTTTCTTCCTTCATCAGTCTTTTGGTTCTCAGGGCAAAGACTTATTTTAAGTATACATTTTTGATTCTCAGAGCAGACAAGTTCCCAGTACAAAGTTACTTTTTAAGGATAAGCATAAATTCCTGTTTGAGGACGGAGTGAAGGGGGTGAAGAGAAGAGATAATTTAAAACCTGTAGAAGATGCGGTGCCACAAAAGAAGACAGGCACAAAAATGCATATTAAATTATTCCATTTATATAAACTTCAAAACCATACAAAACTAATCTACGTTTAGAGTCAGGGTACTGGTTACCTTTGGAGAGGAAAGAGGAGTTAGTCATTAGAAAAGTATACCAGAGGACTTTCTGGACCTATGCTGTGGTTATCTAGGTGTATTCACTTTGTAATAGCTCATCAATCTTTCGATTATGAGCTATGTATGACTCCATATCATGTCATACTTCAAGTAAAAAAAATTGTTTAGGGTTTGTGATATTGAGCTGTTTGTATATTTCAGAGATTAATACCTCATCAGTTGCTTCATTTGCAAATATTTTCTTTCATTCTGAGGGTTGTCTTCTCGTCTTGTGTATAGTTTCCTTTGCTGTGCAAAAGCCTTTGTTTACTTAGGTGCCATTTGTTTACCTTTATTTTCATAGAGGATCGTATTTGCAAAGCAGAAATAGAGACCCAGATGTAGAGAACAAGTGTATGGATACCAAGGGGGAGAGGAGCAGGGGTGGGATGAACTGGGGGACCGGGACTGACATACACACACTATTGACAGTCTGTGCAGAGTAGGTAACGAGTGAGAAGCTACTGCAGCGCGGGGAACTCTACTCAGTGCCCTTCGGCGACCTGAATGGGAAGGAAATCCAAAAAGGAGAAGACACATGTAAACACAGAGCTGCCTCACTTTGCTGTGCAGCAGAGACTAAAACAGCGTCGCAAAGCAACTATGCGGTTGTTTGCCCTGCGTCGTGTTCAGCTCTTCGCGACCCCGTGGACTGTAGCACGCCAGGCTCCTCTGTCCTCCACTCTCGCCCAGAGTTTGCTCGGATCCATGTCCCTGAGCTGCTGACACTGTCTAACCATCGTCCTCTGCTGCCTCCTCCTTCTGCATTGGCAGGTGGAGTCTTTACCTCCCAAATCTCTATGGACAGTGACTGCAGCCATGAAACTAAAGATGCTTGCTCCTTGGACGGAAAGCAATGACAAACCCAGACAGCGTATTAAAAGCAGAGACATCACTTTGCCACGAAGCTCCATCTAGTCAAAGCTATGTTTTTTTCCGGTAGTCATGTACGGATGTGAGAGCTGCACAGTAAAGAAAGCTGGGCACTGAAGAATTGATGCTTTTGAATTGTGGTGCTGGAGAGGATTCTTTTTTTTTTTTTTTTTAATTTTTTTCTTCG